>JANHFM010003507.1:24296-42761 GCA_032468115.1 Grayia smithii | reverse complement strand
TTGTCAATTTTAATTCTGAATTTTAATTTAAATTGTTTATTGTTCATTTTTGATGTTGTGAGCCACCCCGAGTCCTTTGGGAGAAGGGTGGCATATAAATCGAACTAATAAATAAATAAATAAATAAATAAATAAATAAATAAATAAATAAATAAATAAATATTGCCAACACTATTTACATTTCCCATGCTAACATGCTTGTTTTAGTTTATTATATTATAACATATGAATTATTTTTGAAAAATGTTTTGCAAACTTGGAAGTTTTTATTCCAAACACAAAGATTTCCTTCTGTTTAGAAGAGAGGGAAGAAAAAAACTCACATATACTGCTTGGAAAAAGAAATGTTTGTTTACAAGATCTGCGTCTCTTCCAGCAATAACATTTAAGTTCAATTTCATTCTGAATCTTTCATTTGCAGCAATCTTGACTGCGTTCCAATTTTCTGTCACTCTTGATCGGTATGCAAATGCAGCCGAAAACATTATTTTAAAAGACACAAGCACAGTTTAGGAAAAAAACATGTCATAATTATTATTTAATCTTTAGGCTCCCTTTTGTTTTGTCATTTCTCAGTTTCATGAAGTGGAAGAGAATACAGGTTTTGGTTAATGCTGAATATAAATCTTTTTGTAGTGTTTAATTTAATTATATCAGAATTTGCTTCTCTTTGCAGTTCTCAACATTGTAACTGAAGCAAATTTTTATATTGCTCATCTGGCAAATAACCTGTTCTGATTTAATAAGTGAACATTTTTTTTATTGTATGTAATTATATCAATGTAACTAAAGTGCTGTAGCACTATAAATCTCTTTAAAATGCATTAATAGCACCACTTCACTGGGAAAGCGCCCCATAGATTTTTACCATTATCCCCTATGCAGAATGCACTTATCTAGGATCATTTGCCATATGTGTATAGATTCTTAGACTGGTACTTATACACATGGTATAAGTTGACAGATATCCTCTGACGAAATTAGGTATTAAATGCCCCAAAATGATCTGAATCAAGCCCTACGGTATATGCAGATAATCCTCGATTTACAAACATAATTCAGCCCCAAATTTCTGCTGCTAAGTGAGACTATTATTATTATTATTATTATTATTACTATTATTAATTTTATTTATATGCCGCCCTTCTCCCGAAGGACTTGGGGCAGCTCACAAAGCATAAAAACAATAGACAGATTATAATAATTTAAAATAAGATTAAAAATTAATATTAAAAGCATTTAAAACAGACAATTTAAAAAACCTGGTCACATCAGCCTATCTGTTGGAAAAGCCAACAGACCCTGAGACACTGCACCCATCATAAATATGAGTCAGTTGTGCATGAATTTTGATCATGTGACCATGGGGATGCTGTGATGGTCCTATAAAAATGGTCATAAGTCACTTTTTTCATTGCCATTGCAACTTTGAATGATCACTAAATGAACTGTTGTAAGTCAAGGACTACTGTACATGCAAAGATAAAAATAAGCAGAGAAATTGCTAGCACTCCTATAGTGATATTATTTCAAATGAGACTGATCAAGCAATTCTTTGCGTGTGTATGGGGAAAAATCTGAGCCACAGGAGGAAGAAGTATGTTTTCTATTGCTTGGGGTTTTGTTCCTTTTTGTTAATGCTTCCCTTTAACTATTGCTAATAAATTAGGGTCCAGACCTCAGAATATGCAATTCTTCGAAAGGTCTGTGGTGAATTTAGCAAAAACCTGGACTCATGCTATGCTTTGTCTCTTCTTGCTTACTTTCTTTAATCATCCCTTCACCTTCACCTCCACCCAACCTATTATTCGCTCCCCTTACCTGGTAGCAACCACTTACCTACATGTGGGCCTGGGATTTGCAATTTTCTGCTGGCTTTCCTGCTAACTTCAGTTGTGGGAAGTCAGAATGAAGTTGTGTTGCCTAAGAGCTATGGGATTCAGTTAATGATGGTCATTGGAACTGCAGGGATTGCTTTGCTAAGTAAAGTGGCTAATGCCTTACACCAATTGCTTAGTAATGGAAATTCTGGTCCCAATTTCCATTGTAAATTGAGGATTACTTGTTGATGTTTCAAAACTTACAGGAGCATGAACACAGTTCTAGTTTGCAATACTTTAAAGCAGCCCCTCCCCCTTGGAATTGCATAGGGCTTCTTGTGGTCTTAGGGAAAAAATGAAACTGCTTTAAGGTGCTGGGAGAGGGCCTAGTTGGTACTCTCCTATACTCCAAAGCACATTTTGGGGATTGAATCCGAAGCACTGCCCAGCCCTTCGGTTACAGCTCGAGCAGCTCCACAGTAATACAATGTATTAGCTGTGATCCCTATGATGTGATTCGGTTAACTATTTATTTATTTAACCACACAGATCAGTTAGTGAATATGGTATGCTTATGTTCTCCACCCTTTGTTCCTCCACATTCAGGAAGGGGCAGAACTATCTTTTCCCTTTGTATAGGTATTTGCACAGTATCTGTACATTTCATCATATTCTGCCCCCAAATAATAAGGAGAAGAGTTATAGTTGCTTAAAAAAGGAAGTGTTTAACAAAAATGTAGTTCAAAATATTCTGTTAGGTAGACCAGGAGATTGACTTAGTGTAAGGCAGTTTCTTGAATATCTATATATTTGTGATGGCTGGCGCCGCCAGTATTAATAACTGACCTGGCTGTTTGTGCTGACACAATGCAGGCAACATTGTCTTTGCTGGCTTTCTGTTTTCCCCTTGGCCAGCAGTGCAGGACAAATAAAATAGCAGCCTTTGCTGCATACCTACAATTTAACAGAGAGGGTCTTTAGGATATCCCCATACAATGCAGAAAAGAAAAATGCACAAACTTAAAACAAAACAAAACATTTCCCCTTTTTATTATCTTCAGCTGTTCCTCCAGAACATATTTTGGTTATTTGTGTGAATGGAAAGATGCTTTGGGTCTAAAATCTTTCAAAGATGGTACATTTTTGCAAAATGCTATTCCCAAAATAGAAATCCTGTTTCTATTTTTCTATAGAAATATTCCTATTTCTTTTGTTACGTGTTTTGAAGGGATGAGCATTAACATGGGGAGGTTTTCTTTTAACACATTTTATATCTATTTTCTTGTCAGCTAAACTTACCAAGCGATCTCAGGAGAGAGAGAATCTCGGTATGCTGGTTTGGTCACCCAATCAGAATATTTCAGAAGCAAAATGTAAGTTATTGCTTTGTTTCTGTTTTACTTACTTTTTCTTCCACAGTGCTCTTTATTATATAAATAGTTAAATAATAGAATGAAATGCCTCCAAATGTATTTGAGTGTTCATATGCACCCTGTGGCACAGTGAGGTTTATTTCTAAATAGACATGTGCAGGATTTCTCTTTAACTTTTTTTTTATTCATCACGTGTCATAAAAATGATTTGAAAGAGGATTACTTGTCACAAACAAAATCTGAATTAGCTCTAGAAGAAACAAGGATATGCTGTAGACATTTTATATATGTTAAAAATAGGTTATTTGCTACTTGTTTCTTCAATTAGTATTGACCTTTTATCTTTATCATTACACACTGGAATTTTGAAACAAGTATTGCCTGGCATAAATGAAGTGAAGTGATGGGAAGGACCACAAAAACAATCCAGAATGTAGAAATTAGTATTGCAATTCCTGGATCTGGTTTAGGAATCATATCTCTGTGTAATAAGTTGTGCTACTGGTGCAGCTCCTATATGAGGGAAAAAAGGCAATCAGGAAGGATTTAACTATAATCCCCCTGTTTTGTATGTACTTGAAAGCTGTGGTTAACAGTTGCAAAAATGCCTGAATGTCAAAATACAGTATGACTGGAAGCCTATTTAATATCCTTTTCTAAAATTGATTAATTCTGCTTTTTTGTTTGGGAAAAATAAGGCATAATTAATTTTAGCCCAAAGGAAACCATGTTTGTCTGTAAAAATAGCTTCATAAGCTAACTTTAAGTAATACTTTAGTACCAAAATTGCCCAAAATTATGGACAGTCTTTTAAGATCATTGAAGCTGGATGGAAATAAACCACAGGTTTCCCAGGATGCAGAACTGGAAATTAATGGTAATACTTTCTGCTGGTTTTAAGCCTTCTTTCTCAGCATAGGAAAGGGACATTTTCAAGAGCTGTTCATAGGTTTAGAGGGATTTGGCACCAGAGCTTTGAGCAAAGGATCATTTCAGAGCAGTTGTACTCTCCCATCTGCATTGTTTCACTTTCTATTGCTTCAGAATTCTCTCACAGTATTTCCAGTAGCCAGAATAAGCTGCTGCAGATTCAGTTGCATTAGTAGATGAGGCACATTCATAAAATTTGTTCTGGCAACTGGATATACTATAGGAAAGCACCTGAAATGTCTCAGCTAGATGGAAGTGAGCTGCAAAGCATCGGAAAGTAAAGTACTTTTGCTTTCCACATAAAGATACTATAGTCCTTGAGTTATGACTGTAATGGAATCTGTTATACTTGTAAGTCAAGGACTATATGTACGTAGTTTTTAAGATAAACAGCAAGGAACAGCGTCATAGAGGATAAGGTGGTAAATGATGGCTGTATATTGCTTATGTATATATTTTGGCAAAGCAATTTATGGTATTTTTGATGCTTCCTGAATGCTTCATCATTTATTTATTTATTGACTGCTATACAACCGTAGGAAAATTAGCTGTCCTGTACATCAGGGTAGGCAGCTTGTAACTTCAGAGGTGCATGTGGTTCCTGAATCTCCTTTTTTATTTTCTGAGCTACCATCTCACTGAAAATCAGAATTATAACTTCCTGCTACTGTAAAGTAGAGAACGCGCAACACAAAAACTGAAGTACAGCTCCTATAATTACTTTATGATCATTAAAAAAAAGTAAGAAAAAGAAAACACTTCTCCCACACCAAAGAAGATCCATTCAGAAAATCTTGATCCTCCCATGGGTGGCATGTGGTTCATTAACTGCACCCTTCAACCATCAAAAGGTTGCTGACACAGTACAGTACTGACTCGACTTACAACCACAATTGACCCCAAAATTTCTGTTGTTAAGTGAATTTTGCCCCATTTTATGATCGTTTTTGCCACAGTTGTTAAGTGAATCATTGCACCTGATAAGTTAGTAGCAATAGCACTTAGACTTATATACTGCTTCACAATGCTTTAGAGCCCTCTCTAAGTGGTTTATAGAGTCAACATATTGCCCCCAACAATCTAGTAACATAGTTTTTAAGTGAATCTGTCTTCACCATTGATTTTGTTTGTCAAAAGGTTGCAAAAGGTGATCACATAACTTTGGAACAGAGTAATGGTCATATGTATGAACCTGTTGCCAAGCGTCTGAATTTTGATCACGTGATCATGGGGATGCTACAAAGGTTTTAAGGTTGAAAAATGGTCATAAGTCACTTTTTTCAGTGTCGTAACTTTGAACTGTCACTAAATGAACTGTTGTAAGTCGAGGACTACTTGTAAGACAGTATTGTGACACAGCAGTTAAAGTTTGGACTAGCTTCAAGGAGGCCCAACTCTTTATCACTTCCAGCCATAGAATCTCCCTGGATGACTTTGGATCAGTTGCACATCCTTTCTCAGCCCCACCCACCATACAGGATGGTTGTTATGGGGAAAAATAGAATACTGTGCTTCTCCAGAAAGGTGGGGTCAACAGTCAGGAATGGGTTAACTCCATCTGATATCCAATAGGACTGAGTCTGCAAGCTGTTAAGCTCCTCTTCCTCTTTCTTCCAGGCTTTTTGAGTCAGTCTGAATTGGACAGATGTATTTTTGTTGAGCTGTTCAGTTCTGACTGGTGTACCTTCATTTCTGCTCCCTTTAAGGTTGAGATTTGCTCCAGTGTGAAGGGCGTCACTGCCCAATCCAGCTGAGGGCTGCATTGCGGCAGGATCCTTGTGGGGGGCCCCCACATTGGTGGTTGAACCCCGCTATTCCAGCGTGAAGGGCTTCAACGCCTGGTCCTGCTGAAGGCTGCTTGATGGCATTTCTAGTGCAGACAACTCCCAGCTCAGCTGGTCGAGTTTTCTGCAGTGCCAGTGTGAACAGCACTTCAGCCAGAGCCCACTGAATGCTGTTTGGTGGCGGATCTATCGGCTGACAGTTCGTCAGGGCTGCATTCCTGGGCTTTGCCCATATGCCATGCCCTGACCGGGGGAGGGTGGGTTTGGAGACCTCCACTCCCCCTCTCTTTTCCGAAGAGTCCAGCGATCGTCGGCGACGCTCCCATTCTATTCCATGGCTCTATCAGGAGCATCGAGGAGTTCCTTCCAACAGCTGCATTCACAACAGAGCTTATTGGCTACGGGTAAGGCCGTGAGGACCCTCCCAGGGCCTAGAACATGTGGTGAGTCGTTAGCAGCATGGCAGCCTCAGCGGCAGCATAGCTTTTAAGCCTCCCCCCAGTCCTTCACCACCAACGATCGGGACTTACTGGGGAGGCAATTTAGGTATCTGGCCCAGTTTCAGGCCTTTGGATTGAATCCCTTTCCGGCCTGCCATCGCCACATGGGCATTAGAGGCTTAGCTGTTTAGGCTTTGACTTATCCAAAATGGCCATCGCACCATTGGACCAGACCTCAAAATGCAACCTACACAGCTACCAGGGGAGTGACCAGGAGGAAGCTGGTCCCTCTCAACCAAGGGCATCTAAGAAGAGGAAGGCCACTCTCTCCTCCACCTCCAAACCTCCCATAAAGGCCTCTAAGGCTTCAGAAAGGGAGGCCAGCAAACGCCACAAGGCCATTGAGAAGTGCCTTAAGGAGGCTAACACGAGGGATCAGGACCTCAACAGGTCAGCCCAATCTGGCCCTCCAGCTCCTCTGGCTGCGCCTGACGTGACATCTGTACCTACAGCCCTGGTTCCAGCATCAGCCTGGTCCCTGGATCGGGAAGGGATCCCAGACCCCAGTCCTCCCTTTAACAACAATTTGCTTTTTGGGCCCCTACAGGGGTCTGATCCTGTGGGCCTCTCTGGGGAACAACTGGTCAGGCCACAGGGGAATCGAGCCAAGGCGACCTTTATGCCTACAGCAGCAGGCCTTCGGCCAGAACAGCTGGAGGATCCACAGAACCCGGCTAGCATGGCAGACATCCTTTCAAATGCAATTCAGTGAGGTATTGCCAGGGGAATGCAGGAGGGGGCTGCTTCATGGGTGTCTGACCTCCCTAGAGCTCAGGATTACCCAGGAGGACCTGGGCCACAACATCAATTGGTTGGAGCTCCGGGCAGTCCACCTAGCCCTCAAAGCTTTCCAGGACACGGTGAAGGATCAAGACATTCTGATTCTGATGGACAATGTGGTCGTAAAAGCGCACATCAACCGCCTCGGAGGGACCCACTCTCGGCACCTCATGCAGGAAGCCAAACAGTTGGGCCTCTAGGCAGAGACAAATCTGCGGTCAATTTGGGCTGCACATATCTTGGGGGTGGCAAACGTGCAGGCGGACTGGCTCAGCTGAGCCCCAGTCAACCACATGGAGTGGTGCCTGCACCAGGTCCTGTTTCATCAGCTGACTGACCACTTCGGTTTTCTGAAGGTCGACCTGTTTGCCACCAGGGACAATCATTGGGTTCCTCGATTCTTCGCATGTTTTCCAGCACCAGATGCAGAAGAAGCAGATGCCCTTCTCAGTCCGTGGCCACCAGGGCTCCTCTACGCCTTCCCTCCCTTCCCTTTGATCTAGAGTCATCAGAAAGGTGACAGGATCTCCCTCAGCCAGTGGGCACTGGTCTACCCGAACCCCCAGTGGTTCCAGCTGACCGCCTGGCGCTTGAGCGGAGGCTGTTAAGGGGGGACAAGCTGTCTTCCAGAGTCATTGACACAATCCAGGCCTCACGACGGACTTCCACCAACCGTATCTACAGTGCTAACTGGTTGGCTTGTAGTGGCTCGTGTGCCAAGCAGAACCTGGTCCCCATGGCAGCTTCCACGGCACACATCTTGGAGTTCCTGCAAGATGGCCTCGAGGATGGTTTGTTGCCTAACATGCTTCGGAGACAGATAGCTTCCCTTTCTTCCATTTTGTTGTGCAAGTCCACAGGCTCACTCTCTCAACTGCCACTGATTTGACAGTTTCTTCGGGGGGCCACTAACCTTTGCCCTCCTGTGGTCCACCGGTATCCCACTTGGGACCTCATGAAAGTCTTGAATTCCCTTACCAAGGGCCCCTTTGAATCCCTGAGGGAGGCTAGCCTCCATTTCCTTTCGTATAAAATGGCATTTCTGGTGGCCATTACTTCAGCCCATAGAATTTTGGAATTGGCGGCCCTCTCGACTAGGAGTGCCTTTTGTGTCTTCCATTCCAACAGGGCCATCTTATGTCTGGACCCAACCTTCATTCCTAAGATTAACACGACATTCCACCAGGCGCAAGAATTGGTCTTGCCCAATTTCTGCCCTTACCCATCCCATCCCTTGGAACACATGTGGCATACCTTAGACATTCGGAGGGCTCTCTGTATATACTTGAAGAGGACCTCCTCCCTAAGGAGGATGGAAGCCCTCTTTGTGTTATTCCAACGAGCCACCCTGGGTCACAGGATTACGTCTTCTACCTTGGGGCGCTGGCCCCAGGCATGTATTGCTAAGGCCTATGAGGCACAGGCCTTGCCAGCCCCTAGGCATATCAATGCCCACTTGACAAGGAGTGTGGCTAACGTGGCCGCGTGGGCTACACAGGGCTCATTAGTGGAGGTCTGTCAGGCTGCCACTTGGTCGTCCCCTTCTTCATTTGTCTGCCATTATAAGATAGATCAGTATGCCTCTGCAGACGTGGCCTTTGGCTGCTGGGTACTCCAGTGGGTTCATTCAGGATGGAGGACACCGGACTGGGCGGCTCTCACCCTTTAGGACACACTGCTTTGGTATGTCTCATTCCTGACTGCTGACCCCACCTTTCTGGAGAATGGGCCCTGGTCCTACCTGAACGCCCTTTCTTGGGTCGGTGGGGACAGCAGTCAGCCCCACCCTTGTGCCTTCAGGTCCCGGCCTTGGGGTCGGGGTATAACCTTGTCTTTACAGCTCAGCACGTTGGTCTGCACCATCATCCTCGTTGGAAAAGCTGGGAAGCAACAGGAAGAGGAGGAGCTTAATAGCTTGCAGACTCAGTCCTATTGGATATCAGACAGAGTTAATCCATTCCTCACTGCTGACCCCACCAACTTGAGAAAGGGTGTTCAGGTAGGACCAATGCCCAATTTCACTTTGTACTTCTGTATGAAAGATGGGATATAAATCAATAAAGCATTACGCTCACTGGACTCTAAATTCAATAAAACGCTAGCTCTGCAGAGGACTTTAGGCATGGCTCCCAGCTCTGTCAAAAATGTGAACATTTGAAGGACTGGACTTCTGTTCTTCAAAATTGTTCCTTTTTATACTACTGTAGGAGTCTTTTGAGGTCATGTGAAATTTGCATCTGTAAATTAGTATATGTGCTAATTGGGATAGCACAAAAATAGCGTACAGCTGATGTTCTCAAAAACATTTTGTTATAGTGAACTTTGCTAAGTCAAGAACAAACTTGTTTATGCTGCCTTAAATGTAACGAAGCCAAAGTTTTTTTTTTTTTTTTAAAGCATTTCAGTGAATGTAGCCCGACCGCTACTCCCTTCGACCTCCTGACAGCGGTTTAAAATATTTTCAAGGCTCAAAACAGCTGGCGGCAAGATTACAAGGTGGCGAGCGGCCCGGGGCAATTTAAAATGGCGGCCGCGATCGCCGCAGGCAGCGCGCTGCTTCGGGCTGATTCAGGGAAGGCTAAGATGTTCTAGGGAGCCCCTGGACTCCGTGAAGCAGCAATACGAGGCTTCTGAGGCGGAAAATGGAGCGCAAGACTCTTGCACGCCTCCCTCACCCGACCCGACTGCAGAGCAGTCTAAATCCAAATCGTTCCCCTCAGATCTGCAGATAAGTCCTAAAAAACTCCAAATAAAAACAGAATCCGGGCCAAAAAAACCCCAAACCCTTAGGGAAGGAAGGGGAACTCCCACACACACATCAGAACACTCGAACCTACTCACGGAGAAATAAAGCAGGAAGAAAAGGGAAATAAAGGGAACAATCCACAGAAGCAATCCAACACGCGTTTCCACAGCTAAGGGACCGAGCCGAAAGCTGGAATCTACCCGGCAACAAGGGCGGACTTAAGCTTTTGGTAGGCTCGGTCCATTGGCTGATCATCGAGCAATACCCAGACTGGCTGATGTCTCCAGCCAACGAGAAGGCACGTATCAGGTAAGAACCAACGTTCCTTTCCTTACTTCCAGCGGGCCCAGAAGGCCCGAAAATCAGCTGGCCGGTGCGCATGCGTGCTGGAGCTGAGGTGGCGTGCCCTCCAGTATGGCTACGCATGCCACCTGTGCCACGCGTGCCATAGGTTCGCCATCACGGGTATAAGAGACATAAACTGGTTAGATCGTTTAAAAAAGCATTCTAGTTTCTAATAAAGTTGTTCTCTCAGACCAACACAAAGGCTAAGTTGCTCTCTCCAAAGGAAACATTTTAACATTACTCCAGAATTTAAAATTCCTGTGGAAATAGTTTTTATTAATTAGTTGTGTTTATGTCTAACCTTACCAGCAAAAATTCAAGGCATAATATGTGGTACCCCTTTCCCCATATTGATCTTAGGCTTGGGTTGACCTTTGCCATTGCTTAATGGCCCCTGATTTGCTTTGTGGATTTTGTTAGCAGACTATTTTAGCCTGGGTTGCTGTTGATTTAATATTTTTAATTTTGCAGCCAACCAGAGTCCACTGGAGGTTGGTAGTCAATAAATTTAAATACATAATTTTCATAACATCTTGTGAAGGAAGAAAGGCTCAGATATAGCAACTAGTCAAACATTTGCCAGGTTGCTCCATGATTAAGTAGGAGTTGAGTATATGGTTTCGTATTTCCCATATTACGCACAAGCATTTGCTGAAATTCCAGATTAAATTAATTGTATTTATTTAGAAATTTTGTGAAAACAAAATCCATTTAAATCAGTTGAAGAGTATTTTAAAGCATAAAACTATTTCAGCTAGCCTGAAATACAGATACAGGTAGTCCTCGACTTATGACTGGTTTATTTGCGACAAGCTATGATGGATTTCCAGAAAACTATTTACAATCCAGTTTCAAAGTTTTGATGACATACACTCTTGCAGCCATGCAATTGCAATTTGGGCGCTTGGCAGTTGACTTGCCATTATAGTTATTTGCAGCATCCCAGTTATATGAATGCAATTTTTGATGGTTTTTTGCTGGTTTCTGGCCTTTATTTTCAGTTTCTGGTAAAAACTGCCCATTGAATAAAATGGATTCATAAAATGTCTACTGTGTTCCTTTAATGATCACCGCAAAAATTGTCATAAAATTGGGTCAGGTCATGTGACTTGCTTAACAACCACAGTGACTTATGACTATAATTCCAGGCTCAATTGCAGTCCTAAATCGAGCACTATTAAAATGCTTTAGTCCAAAAACTGGAGCTATCAAAGAATATTAAATATTTTGTGTGTACTGTTAATAAGAGAATGAGGAATCTGCTTAGTACCGGAAAAGTCAATATTTATTCATGACAAAATTGAAGTGTGGGATTTGTCACTTTAGATACAAGACAAATTTCCTATTTAGTGATTATGTCAGTGAAGGGAACTGTTTAAGTGGCATATGAATCTTGTTTATAATCATTCTCTCGCAGCCAAACATATTCAAAATTCCCAGTGTTACAGATTTGCTCTATCTGATGTCATGTTTTCAACTGCATTTTGTCTCGATACCAGCCTCTGAATCAGAATAAATCGGAGGAGAAATAAAGAACTCCTGGGCGTTGGAGGAGGAGAGCAGTCTTAGTCTGTCAGGAGGAGTCTGATAGCACCTTTTCTGACGAACAGATTAAAAGCCAGGAGCCTTTGTGAACTGCAACTCATGAAACCTTAAGCTTTTAAATAAAATATGTTAATCAGAAAAGGTGTTTGTTACCACACTGCTTCTAAAGAATCCCTGGGATGAAATGTAGACTCTCCAGTTGATGAGATCCTTTATCTTAGGTAGTGATTGTCTGACACCTTTGAAGACCATTTATTTCCTTAAATTTTATCCTCCCCCCCCCCCCCAGTTTCTGCCACTGCCTTCTACACCGCACAACCTGTCATTCAGTTCATGTGTGAAGTTCGTGATATACACAACATTGATGAACAGCCACGACCTCTGACTGATTCTCACCGTGTAAAATTCACCAAAGAGATAAAGGGTGAGTTGTTTTTTTTTAAATGTAGCATTTAATCCACACAGTGGATTGGGAGGTGCTTGCTTAGATCTCAGACATCTACATTCATCAAAAATGTACAATGGTATATTATCTTTGGTGTCACATAGTGGCTTATTAGCATGGCATCTATGTGATGGGCAATGGATTTGTATTCTTGAAAATGTAATAAACAATGAAAGGATTTTTTTCAGCTGTCTGGACATAGAGATTTCAGCTTGAATTGCCAGAAAGGCTCTATTGCCAGAATTGTGTGCTGCGTCTTTATCTCTTGCCTTCTAGCCATGCTGTGCATCATCTCTGATTGACTTTTACTACTGTATTCTTTCAGCTGCCATAGTGCAGCTTCCTGACAAAACTAGGTTGGTTATATGCCAGCCAATCAGTCACCTTACAAATGCACCAAGTGTAAGACATAGGGAGCATTGGATTAGTATGTTCAAATAGTACTATTTGAGATATTTCTACTTGTAAACTGACACTCTTTACTAGCCCTGATGATGTTACCTAGTTAGGGTAATGAAATGTCTGCAAGAAAACAAGCAAGCTCAGAGAGCACCAAGGACCTCCACCCCTTTGTATTTCAGCTTGTTTCATTTGCTACTTACTTCAGTTAGTATCAAAACATTGGTTCTTGCATGCTATATACAGGTAGTTCTTGACTTACAATCGATTGCTTAACAGTTCTGAAACTCCCCTCTGGGGTTATGTGACTGTATTTTGGGCATATAGTGAACAATGGGTTTGTTTAACAACTGCCAGGTTCGCTTAACAACCATCACAAAAAAAAATTTTTTTAAATAAAATTGGTCATGCTGATTAGCCTCCATTTCAGTGGCATTCAGAGTAACAGCTGTGGTTCCTTTATGGCAAGTATCAGCAGTGTTTTTCCTGGCCAATGTGCCCTGGTGTGATCTTGCACGAAGAGGGATGAAAAAAAGAAGTAAAAGGCCCCAAATGTTGCAAATCCAGAAAAATCTTACGTTTTTGATAGTGCACCTCCTTTCCAAGGTCTTGCATGTTCTTACTTGAAATCTTGCAAAAGTGTAGCCTTTTTAAAGATATGTGTCCATTTGGCTGGTGTGGATGCTGTCTGGGCCAATTCTGCTCTATGAGAAGAGGAAACACAAATACGGATTCTTTGATTTGGATCACATTTGCTGTTTCATTTCCTTTTAGCATTCACAGGCTGTGGCTTCCTTCCACACTGGAAATGGACAGATTTTGAGAAGGAAATCCTTGTTCTCTGCAATGTTCACTCATACTCATTTTCATCAAAAATTATATGAATGTTCACAAAATAGGGAAAATGACACCTCTCAATGAAACATGTTTATCTCCCAAAAGTTATATTCCTTGCACAAAGGAGATAACAGGATGTCTGTGTTTGCCTTGATTTTTTTGGATTTTTAGAGCTTTATTTTCTGAGACATGGTGAGCAGGGAAAAATGATTTCAGGTGCTGTCTGTGTTCTTTGTGGTGGGAGAAAAAAAGGCCATTTGCTGACATCCAAAGCAACTAGTCTCCATAGCCCACTGGGTTTTCCTACATATCAGAGCCTTTAGCTGGGCCACCTTTTGGAAGAATTCAAACTAACACATTAACATTTATGAAATTGGTTTTTGGATTTGGCATGCTTAGAAAAGATACATCTAAGTTGCTATTGATCAGGCTAACTGTCCCCCCCTTTTTTGGAAACCCAGGGGCCCTCCAAAATTGAGAAATTTAGAAATTTGGAAACCACCAAATAGTGGCACAGTTTTCATTTATTATCTAAGAGGAATAACAGTAGTGTGTTAAATCCTTTGGATCAACACATCAGTCATCACAGCAGTAACATAGCAATCCCATAAAATTAAGGGAAAAGAGGAAGGACCATCATTCTATTTCATTTTGGTGACATCAGGGCTTGAGGCTGAAAAAAATATACAAAAGGGAATTAAAAAAAAAACAAATAAAGCACCACTGTAAAATATCGCCTCGTCCTGTTTTGTGGGAAGGTTTAGGAGCCACAGATCTGTGGGATTATATTAGGAATTCTTATTTCTTTCTTCCAATGGTATATGTAGAAATTATAGCAAATCTTATGGAAGTTCTGTTACAAAACATCCTGTGTCTATATAAGCATTCTCTGACGTCAATGTTTTCTTTCTCTTTTTTTATCCAGGTCTGAAGGTTGAAGTGACTCATTGTGGAACGATGAGGCGGAAATACCGTGTCTGTAATGTTACACGGAGACCTGCTAGTCATCAGACGTAAGTGCATGGCTAAACTACACAGTTAACATATGTGGCTACAAGATAATATACAGGTCATTCTTGATTCACAACTCCAGCTGGGACCAGAAATTTGGTTGCTAAACAATGTAGTTGTTAAGCAAATGTTCGTGACCAGCCCCAGTTTTGCAACATGGTCATTAAATGAATCCCAGTGGGCATTAAGCAAATCATATTGTCGGTAATTGATTTTGGTTTTCAGAAGCTGGCTGGGAAGGTCACATTGTGATCACATGATTGCAAGATGCTGCAACTGTTGTAAATGTTAGCCAATTGTGATCATGTCACTCCAGTGGGGGGATGCTACAGTCTTCACTTTGAGAATGGGTCGTAAATCACTTTTTCCAAGACTGTTATAAGTTCAAACCATCATTAAATGTACAGTTGTAATTCAAGGATTACCTGTATATAATATGGGAGGAAGAAGATCTCTAGATTCACAGAATTGTGCAAATTAACTGTTCTTTCAATTCTGCTTTCCAGATTTCCATTGCAGTTAGAAAACGGTCAGACTGTGGAGAGAACAGTAGCACAGTATTTCAGAGAAAAGTACAACTTACAGCTGAAATACCCTCATCTTCCTTGTCTACAAGTGGGGCAGGAGCAGAAACACACCTATCTGCCTCTTGAAGTAAAGTATTTAATATCACAATCTTTGAAACAGTTGAGGACCCCAGAATCTTTCATTTGCAGATTTGAAAAAGTTTTTTTTTTTCAACAATGCATACATTCTATATATGTGAGCTTTCCTGTGAATTAAAGATAACCATGAGTCTAGAGCACTCTTTGCTCATGAAACTTTATGTTCTAATGTATTTATTAGATTTGTAGGGATTCACTAATCTTTTGGGCCCAGTGTGAAAAACACTGGCTGTAGAAGCTTTCAGGTTTTTTTTTAAAAGTATAAAAGTATCTCACCACTTAAAGACCTGAAAGACCAAACTAGGGGATTAATCATCCTGGACGAAATCTATATGGTTACTAAGGATTGATCCAGGCCTGATGGCACTTAATCAATTAAACAATACTATCCAGCCAGTTCATAAAAGTATTATTGATGCATGTAGAACATGCTTCTCAAACCTGGGTGACCTTCGGTTTCCAGACTTTTCAGCCAAAGACTTCATATCCCCATGGAAATTCTGGCAGTTCAACATACATCTGCTCAGAGTGCCATTTGAACAGCATGGTCATTTATTTTGGGGGAAGTGGAGTTTCACCTGGTATAAAAAGACATTGCATGCTGCTCACTATTGTGCAGCTCCATCGTCTGTTCACTGATTATCATAAGATTAACATATAATATTTTTGCAGGTGTGTAACATCGTGGCAGGCCAGCGATGTATTAAGAAGCTTACAGACAATCAAACATCAACAATGATAAAAGCAACAGCCAGATCTGCACCTGACAGACAAGAAGAAATCAGCAGACTGGTTAGTTTGCCTCTGAATTAGAAAAATAGATAAAAGCCAGCTGAATGGGTCGTTGAGGATCCAGTGTGCTTGTTCCTGTTTGGGTCCTCGTATCCCAAATATCTCCTATCTTTTTTTTTAATCATATCAGTTTATTATTGTGCAAGTATTGAAGTCAGCTACTGTAGAGTTATTATCATGTTCTCCCCTCTTTATCTCCTCTTTTCTCAGGTGCGAAGTGCAAATTACGATGCTGACCCGTTTGTTCAGGAATTCCAGTTTAAAGTGCGTGATGAGATGGCTCATGTGACGGGGCGTGTGCTCCCAGCTCCCATGTTGCAGTATGGAGGGCGGGTAAGAAACTCTTCTCTGGATTTATTCTCATATAATTGGATTTGCAGCGTTGGACTCCCTTGGTTAGTGATTTTATTCCCTAGTCCCCGTCTAAGTTTATGCATCTATGATATGACATCTAGTGCTCATTGTGTAAACTGCAAGCATATTGATATTTCTGTTTATTTATTTAGAATCGAACAGTGGCAACACCAAGCCATGGTGTATGGGATATGCGGGGAAAACAATTTCACACAGGTGTGGAAATCAAGATGTGGGCCATTGCTTGCTTTGCAACACAGAGGCAATGTCGTGAAGAAATACTAAAGTAAGCCTATTGTTCAAAATATGAGTTGCTTCCCTTTGGCCTTAAATTGATGTATTTTGATAATAGAATTCAGTTCAATTCAATTCAATTCTTTATTGGCCAAGTGTGATTGGACACACAAGGAAATTGTCTTCGGTGCATAAGCTCTCAGTGTACATAAATACATTCATCAAGAATCATAAGATACAACACAGTGATAGTCATAGGATACTAAATAAGCAATCAAATCATATCATGGCTACATTATCAATTCTCTGCTTTTTGGTTTATACTTGATCTCTGAAAATACTTTGCTGCTCAAAAAAACCATGATTGATTATATGCCAATATAATTCCTGGTGGCTATATAGATAAATTTTCTCCCTGATGATCTGTCCCTAACTTGGTCTTTTAGCTCTTCCATAATGCCTCTAATCGGCACTGGATGATCCCAAGCATTACTTCGTTAGCCTGTGAAATGGAAATTGTACAATAGTTTGCACAATCAATTAAGTCTCTCTGTTTGGTATTGGAATGTAGATTGGCCACTTTTAGTTTTCAGATTTATTAGCATGTCTTGGTTAGAAGCTTTCAGTATTGGAGATACTTACAATAGGAAATATCTTCTATCTTATTTTGAATATTGACACATCTACCGTTCATAATTTCAGTGTATTCCTTCTAACTCCTTCAGCATACTGATATAAGGTCTGGAATTTCTTTTTGATTTCACAGACATTTTGGAAGTCTTACCTTGTTTTTCCATGCCTGTTTTCATTTTCAGTGTTTTTACAGATGTTGTAATATTGCTTCTCAACTTTTTAAACAGTTCTGAAGTTTTTTTTCCCTGAATTTTTGATCTTTCTGGCTTGGCTTTCTTCTCAGCAATTTCTGCAGTTCGTTCTGACATTCTGTTTGCTGTCTTCTGTTTCTCCAACTTTGGCAATTGCTTTTTATATTCATCCATAACAATTTCCTTCAGTTCATTCCTCAGTTTATCTGGTTCTCTGTCAATGAGGCTTGAGAATCCAAAGCATCCTTGAAAATGGTGGGTATAGGCTCAAAATCCCAATGAGTAAACTAGTTGGTTTTCTTCTTCTTTAGCTTAATTTGGAACTTGCATATGATCTATTCCACAATCAGCACCTGGCCATGTCTTTGATCCTATAATTGATCTCCACTTCTTTTTAGCAATAATATAGTCAATTTGATTTCTTTGTTCTCCATCTGGGGAAGTCCATGCATGCAGACATCATTTTGGTTGTTTTGAAAATAGTGTAAGCTATGAAGTATTCATGGGAGTTGAAGGAATTGATGTCAGTCCCCTGCTTCATTTCTGTTTCCTAAACCATATAATCCATCTGCGCTTTCCTTCTTAATACTTTCAATTCTTTCATTCCAGCCTCATAAAAAAACCATAACAGTATATAATTATAATGTTATAATTAATATTATTCTTGTTATTCAGATTTGGGTGGTTAATACTAGCCTGCGATTATCATCTTTGGCTTCAAAGCTTGCTGAAACTCATTAATACAGATAGTGTTTGACTTGCAACCACAATTAAGCCCAAATGTTATGTTGCTAAGTGAGATAGTTGTGAGTTTTGCCCCATTTTACGACCCTCCTTGCCATAGTTGTTTAAGTGAATCTGGCTTCCCCATTGACTTTGCTAGTCAGAATGTCACAGAAGGTGGTCCCATGACCTTGGGATGCTGCAACTGTCATAAATATGGGTCAGTTTCCAAGCAAGTGTCTAAATTTTGATCATGTAGCAGTGGGGATGCTGCAATAATTGTAAGTGTGAAAAATGACCATCAGTCACTTTTTTCAGTGCTGTTGTAACTTTGAACAGTCACTAAATGAACAGTTGT
>JANHFM010003505.1:87826-106107 GCA_032468115.1 Grayia smithii | reverse complement strand
GATGTCATGAAACAGCCAACTAATCTGCAAACATCAACTCCATCAACCAATCAGGATGTAACAACACAGCCAACCAACCTGCTTACAGTTACAAAGCCAGTACTCCACACCTCCCTACCAGTATGTATAGAGAGACGACAGCTCCAATCACGCTTTGCTCTCACAAGCACGAAGCTGAAGACACCTTCAGCCTGAAGATGACAAGTGGAACCTCGTCGAAATGTCGCCAGGATACTCTCAATCTTATATGGGAGAAGACCAGGGATGGGTTCTACTTACCTTTACTACCGGTTCTCTTCGTGCACGCATGCAATTAGATATATATATAATACAATTTTAATTATAAAATGAATGTTGTTGTAGTATAGAACTAGCATCATATAAAAAGTGCATAGACTAACAGTACATTACATATAATACCTGCATATGCTTATTGTCTCATTCATCCATTACAAAACTCACATTACCTCCTCTATTGGCTAGTTGTTTGACCAGGTGACTATGACTATGGACTACATGAATACATATTGAGCTAATCCTGTATTCAAAATTCATTATGATTTATTCTTGCCAGCAATTTTGGTGTGCACATTATATAATTCTATTTCAGTTTCAACAGCATAGAAACTTAAATATTCAAAACAGAGTAAATAATTAGGCAAACACATTAGCAAGTAAAAAATCTACACTTTATTCTTGTACGCAGGTAGATGGATAAGTTCCAAAGACTAGCACACAGAATGACAGATAAACAATTACATTTGCCACAGCATGAAGGGCATTACTGTCTTGTTGGGTTACTCAAAATTCTTAGCATATAACTGATACAAAAATCAGAGGTGTGGTTTCATTTGGAGAAGCAGTAGCACACAGATGCATATTATGCGGTTATAAATACATCTACACTAATACAATACATAAATAGCATAGCACATATATAAATATATGCTTAAATATGTAATACTAATAAAACTATATATCCTTAGAGAAGGGAATAATTATGTATTGTGCTTTCTCAGATTTTAGAAATAAATCCCACTCAGTTCAGTAAAATTAACTCTAATACAAAATACAGTCATAGTTTTTGACTTGCAAATAATTGAGCATGGAATCACTGTTGTAAATCATGCCAGTCATTACATGGGTCATCATGTGACCATGCCTGATTTTACAACCTTTTTTGCAGTAGTCTTTAAGTGAACTTAACACAAATTCTGTAGTTGTTAAGTGAAAACTTCAGTCATTAAGAAATTTTTTGTCTGCAATGGATATTTTTTGCTGGAAACCGAAAGTAAATGCCTATTTCAGGCAAAAAGTCATAAATTGCGATTATGTGACTGCAGCACACTTCAGATGGCCATACATGCAGACCAATTGCTGGATGTCCAAATTACAATCACTTGACCCTGGAGAGAGCCCAACTATGCCAGGTCAGAAGACTCTTTTAGGTCTGTCATAACTTGGATAGTAAGTCAAGGACTACCTGTATAAACCCAACAACTTTAGTAAAGAGACAATTTACTGAACGTTTCAAAAATTAATTAACCCAACAAGACAGTAATGTGTCTTGTGATTTTCAAGATGATTCTAATTTCCATCACACTCTATCAGTATTGGCTACCAGGAATGATGGGAGATGGTGCAACAATAGCAAGAAGGTTACACATTTTGTATCTTCCCATTAGGTAATACTGTATAATGAATAAAAATGAGCAAAGGTACAGTTTAAAGTGGTGCAATAAGAAATAAAGTAAAAGAGCAAAGTATTGCTGCACAATACTGTTCCACCACAGAAAAAATGAATTAAGAGGAAAAGCTTCAGCTCTGCTTCCTTTAGTCTTGTGGTGGCTTCTGACTTTATGATTCAAATATTTATGAATAGTATTGTTTTAATTATGATATTATTTTATTTTTAGTTTCCTCAAATTCAATTTCTAGAACATATAATGATGAGACTTCCACCATTACTTCTCACAACTTCCAAAGCCAGTATTTAAGGCCTTCCACCATTCCTTTCCAGTTACTTTTTGTTTTAAAAAGAAAAAAAATGTGTAGTAAGTGTTGATTTTCCTAAGTCCCATGATTCCACCCTCCCAGCCTCCCAGGAGAAAACCACATTTAGTCCTTTTGCTTCTTTATTTTCACAGAACATCTTCTGATACTTGGCAACTTTCTTCTCATCCATGGCCAGAATGTGGGTGATTGGCAAAACTAACTACTAATTTACGATAATACACCATCTCAAGCTCTTCCATTTCTTGACTATCTCAGTGTCTTCTTGGGGCTTTGCCTGAGAAGCAGAACTTGTAGCTTTAGCTGTACATTTATCCTTTTATGAAACAAATCTGAATTTAAGATTTAACTTAAGGAGACTAAGAAGACAAATGATAAATCTTCTTGCCATTAAGCTTTTTTTTCATCATAGGGAATATTGATTGTGAGATCAAATTTAGGCCAGTCACCGGGAACAGAGATTTACCCTTGCAAACTTTGGGATTCATGCTGGAGACCATCTTCAGGAAATTATAGGAGCCAAGGGATTGGCAGCACAAAGAAACGACAGCCAATCTCCAGCGGTCAACATACCAATCAGTCAATAGGAAGGCACCATGTAAACATGACTCACAGAACAGCCCCTAAGCACATATTCCAATAAAGAGAAATTCTCTGAAGATGGGCTCCACATTGAGTCCGAAAGCTTGGAAGAGTAAATCTCTAGTTGACTGACCCAAATTCAATCTCACATCATTACCCTGGGACAGGGGTCAGCAATCTTAAACAATCAAAGAGCACAAAGGTCCTAACCGGAAGCCTCCCGTTCAATTCTGGAGTCGACCAGAAGTCCGGTTCCCCCATCATAGTCTCCGCCTAACATGGCGTCCTTTTTTCTTCTGCCAACTGGAAGTCCGTTCCCCCACCATAGAGTCTCCACCTAGTGCAGCATCCTTTTTCCTCTACCTATCCTAACCAAAAGCCCTATCAGTTGTGGAGCTGACCAGCAACAGGGAGCCACAGCAGAGGGATGAAAGAGCCACATGTGGCTTCAGAGCCGCAGGTTGCTGACCCCTGCCCTAGGACATGTATATTTCCTTTTAATATTGATTGTGATTGCTGAGAGAGATTTTTTTTGCACACGTTCAGAGGAATTCTTCTAATTCACCTATTAATTGTGTTATTTGCTTATTTATTCTACTGGAAAATATATGTTAAGCCTTGGCTTTTAATTTATTTTGCCATAGCCTTCACAGGCCTGTTCACTTTGTTTTCTCTTTTCTTTCTCCTCTCATTCCTTTAACTGTAGAAAATATAGAGCTTATTGGATGTAAAACAGCTTAATTCAAAGTTAATAAGGTTCTCGTTTTGTGGCCAAGGGTTGTATTTAGCACTTTGGGGGAGTTTAGAATATTTCATCAAAGCGGGTGGGGTAACGCTTACAACACGTTATTTGTTTCTCAACGTTAAAATGACGAGAAACTGTCACTGTTTAGTAGGCGTGATCAAACTGGGTCTGTCGGCTTGCAGCAATCCGGGGATCATAGGTTTTCCATTCTTGCTGTACTACTCACATAAAGGATCCTTCTCTATGATCCGGACTGAACCTTGGCATTGAAATTGGAATCTGGATTATGTAAAGATTCAGGTTAATATGCTATTCCATTGATCAACGTAATGAACTTTTAAAAGAGGCGGAGCTGGACTCTGCTGAACCTTTGCGGCTAAACTCACGCCGGACTCCAGAACGACAGCTTTGCAGCCATTGGCCGAACTGTGTCTCCCGTAGCCAATTGGCAGGGCCGGTTTGAGCTGTCTCCGTTTTCGCGCGCTCACTGTCGCTTCTCTTGTTTTTCCATCCAGTTTGCGTGTTTATGGAGCTGTGGACCGGGGTCCGCTCATTGCCCCTGCGCGTCTCCCGTTCCCTGGGCAATGCTGCAGCAGCTGCCGCCGCCGCCGCCCCCTCCTAAGAGGACGTGGGCTGTTCGGCAGAAACTGACCTGGGTGAAGGAGGAGGAGGAGGAGGAAGCGGAGCCTGTCCCCCGGCGACCGGACCCATTACTATGGCCGTGTTCTGCTATGCGCTCAACAGCCTAGTGATCATGAAGAAGAGCGGCGAGGAAGAGAAGAGCGGGGGCTGCAGAGGAGGCAGGAGCAAGACACCGCCTGCCACGCGCAGACAAGGGCCGCCTGAAGTCGTCCGGGGAAGCGAGAGGCACAGCAGCTATTGCCCTTTGCCTCTGGGTAGCAGCGGCAGTTCCAGCAGCTCCCCCACTGCATTCCTCTTCCCTCCAGCCGAGCCGCCGCGGGCCACGGAGGAGGCTCCATTTCTCAAGTCCCCTCGAGAGCTCAGCAGCCCTATCTGGACTAGCAGCCCCCAGAGCCGGTCTCCTTCGCCCGGCTGGAAAGAATCCTGCAGGACGTCCCGGGTCCTCCAACGGGAGTTGCAGAATGTGCAGGTGGTTGAGAAAGTGGGGCTGTTCGAAGCTCACATCCAGGCGCACAGTTCGGGGGGCGCCACTTTCCCCCTAAAGAGTCCCCGCCTGCCCAGGAGAAAGTTGCCTTCTTCCCCAAGCCGACCTTGTCCCTTGCAACTGATGGAGGATACCCCGTCCAGTCAACGAGAGATAGAGGAAGGAATCAAGGAGCTCGATAAACTCTGGTTCCGACTGGAAACTACAGGGAAGGCGTTAGAGAAGGAGGCAGAGAAGGGTTCTGGGGACACCCATCTATTACAGGTGGCGGGCAAGGACAAAACTGACTGGTCGTCTCCTATTGAGAATGAAAACGGACTCTTCCGAGAACAGGGTCCAAAGGAAATGCAATCGGACAGAGAGACCTTTGGAGCACAGGATTCAGAAGAGGTGGAGAGCAGGAGCCAAACTGGGATGTGGAGTTCAGATCCAATAGATAAAGGATGTGCGTTGTTGAAAGGGCCAAATTCTAACCAGATGGGGAGGGTGAATGGGATTTCCAGGGCACAGGAATCCAGGCAGGCAGAAAGGGGTCTTTGGCCTATTGGGAGGCAGGACTTTGAGGTGAGAAGTGAGTCTCTGGAAGAAAAAGACTCCAAAGAGATGGAGAGCAGGAGAAGCAGTGAGGAAACTCGGGGCTCTGATGAGATGAGCATCATGATGCAGCCAGGTGAAGGCGAAGCACAACTTTTGGAGGGGTCAAGCAAGGTGAGCAGTTGCTGTGAGAATCAAAGCTTCATAGAAATTGGGCTCTGGAGGAGGGACTTTTGTGGAGGGCAGGGCTCAGGAGCCATAGAGATGCCCCTTGGAGAGTCGCTCCCTCCAAGAGATCTGCCTTGTCTTGCCAGAACTGACAGCAAGGAGGGGAGCAGCAGCCTGTTCACTTTGACATTCTCTGAGAAGCAGTCTTTGTCTGAGATTATGGCTGAAGCCCATGCTGTTGGGCTGCAGGAACAGCAGCTTCCCTCAGGGACCTCTGCAGCACTTCCACAACCTAGGCAGTCCCTAGTGGAAGGAGGGGGCTGCTGTGGAGGTGCAAGCATTCCTGCTGTTATTGTGACAGACTTAGATGCTCAGGAAGAGGACAAAACAGGAGCAGCTCCGCCAAAGGACATGCCAATCAGGAAGCTATCTTCTTCCTCAGCTTCTTCCACTGGCTTTTCCTCATCCTGGGAAGAGTCTGAAGAAGATATCTCCAGTGATCCTGAGCGGTCCTTGGACCAGAGTCCAGCCTTCCTGCAGACCCTGGATAAACCCAGAGTGGTAAGTTCTGAATAAGTGATGTCTCAGATGATTAGAGGAGCCAGGTGTCCTCTCAAGGTGATAATTTTTTTCTGACCATCTTTAATGGAGATAGAATATCCTTAACATTTTTTTAAAGAATGGTCTTTTAAAAATCAGTTTCTGTGATATTAACTTTTCCTGCATTTGAGTTGTTCTATCGATCTTACATCGTTAAAAATGAAAAAGAGTAAAAGCATTAAGTCTGCAAACTGAACTATAAAATTTGTATCTCAATTTCAGGTGACTTTAAGGGACCATTCCATCAATTATGGAATCCAGAAACTGGCATGGAATTTATTGGTGGGAAGAACTACATCATATTGAAATTAAATTTGGAGGGGGGGAAAGCATAAATGGACTACATCTAATTTTTGTGGTAAAACAAGATGTGATTGATTAAGTCTAATAATGCACAATTCTGTGTATATCTGCTGACAAGCATTCTGCACCCAGTGGGATTTATTCCTCAATAAGTGTGTAATAGAACTAAACAGAATCATAAACTTCAAACGCACTCCAGAGATCATTGAGACTCCCCCCCTTCCCCTCGCAGAATCTGTTAAAAAAAATCATTGACTAATCATTATTTAAATCACTAAAATTAAAGAACTACTGATTTAAATCAAAATTCCTTGACATTCTTGACCTTCTAATTCTTCTAAACAAGCATGCATGCTGTCTGCTCTAACAAAGAGTAGTGTTATGCAAGCAAAAATGTCATATAAAAAAATTCACATGTACTGCAGAAGTCTTTGGACATTAGATACCTACTTCCATTGTCATTAGCTGTACATAAAGGGCTTATTTGAAGACTAAGATTGCAATGTAGATTTCCATTTGAACTAATTTGTATTGGGGAAAAGGGTGATTTAAACTTAGTATCGGTATACAATAGTGGTTTTGTATGAATCTACTACAGTGCTGAAAAGACAGATGAGATGGTGATATACTGTTTGCAACAAGTATGATGGTTTTGAAACTCATGTAGGCCTATATTTGCTGTAGGTTCAGCTTTTCATAATCAAATACCACATGGGTTGAACAAAAAATGAGGACAGATAATCATATTGCATAACTAATTTGAATTTTAAGGCCTTGCTTAGAGCAGAGAGTTTCAGCTGTTAACATTTATCCCAAATGAATAGAAAGAATGACTATTTGTCACTTTTTAAAAAGTTGCCAATTTGCCACACAATTTTATTTCATTATTGAGAAATGTATCAGCTGTTATTAATTGGGAGGTGTTTTATGCTGTAACTCTGAAATAAAAAGCCAGAACAAGTGCCAGGCATTCTCCAGTTCTTTTAGCTCTGGCTTTTTATGAACAGCTATAAGTAGCATATAACTTGGACATCTTGTTATGTAAGTCATATAAATAAGTAGAGGAAATGATGATGATGTTAACTTTTTTCATTCTGAAATGTGTATATTTGTCAAAGGCAACATCAATATAGTTAGCTAACTTCCAGTCTAAGAATATTAAGTGTTCTGAGGTATGGGACAAAGAAATACCCTGTTTCCCCCCAAATAAGACATCCCCTGATAATAAGTCCAATTGGGCTTTTGAGCGCATGGCAATAAGGCCAAGTGCTTATTTCAGGGTTCAAAAAATATATAAGATAGGGTCTTATTTTCAGGGAAACATGGTATGTACAGTCCAACATTCAGTGTCACAGTGCAAAATATATATAGGGAAATTTAGTCTTCAAAGCTGTCTGAGCCTGCTACACATTATATATCAATTCATCTGGAACTCATCACATTGGAGAAAGCTATGTTGTAGTTTGTTTCTAGTGTTTGTTAATAGGCAAATCATACTAATTTAGCTAACACACCCATTAAGATAATAAACCTTATATATGTTCTCCCTTATAGGCAAACTTAATTTGAACAAACTGTCCATAATTCCTTATTAAGCTTTTCAGAATGATGTTCTGAGATTTTCTGTATTATTGGTGTTTTTTTTAATTTATTTTACAGTACTGAATGTTAACATTTAACTCTGGTTTATTCCTTTGCGTTTCTAGTCGTAATCAAACATTCTTATGTGCAGAAAATATGCCCTAATATCCTCATCCTGCTTCCTGATTTCTGGTTTGTACCAAGAGCACATAGTATATAAATAAAATAGACAGGTTTTCAAAATACACGTTGTCAAAATTCAACTTCTGAAACAGCTTCCTGGACTTCTGATTTGAGCATAACTCAGTACACCAGATTTTCACTTTAATATATTTCCAATTTCTACTAAATAAACAAAAATAATGTCTCTGTACTCACAGTTCATGGATAAATGGTATACACATTATACTTAACCACAATGCCCCTTATTTATCATAACATGCTTAAATACATGATCTTGTGACTTAATATGTGTGAACTAGGCCACTGCTGCAACGATAGGCATTACTGTCAAGGTGGAAACTGCTTTGCTGGCATATAATTCCTTAGTTTAGACTGGGAAATTTATTCTGGATGCTTCAGTAAGAGCATGAGCAGATGAGTATATATTTAATACTTTTAAGATGCCATAGGAATTATTATTTTTGTTATGAAGGTACTGTAATTCACCATTTGGTATTTTGGGGAAATTGCATAATATATATCTGAGACAACTTGTTAACAAAATATTACCTCACAGCTTCAGGAAATTCCTGTTGCAAGCATACAAACATACTGTGAAAGCATGTGAGATTTTCCCAAATATATACGAGAAATTTGCTAATACTCATTTTTCATCTGGTCAGATACTAGAATAAGTCTATCAATATGTGGTAGAACGTACCAAATTTTGAGATTTGCCACTTTTTTTGAGTTTTGTTGGATGAAATCAAAATAGAATTTAAAAAAAAAATCAGAGGGAAGAATCTGTAGTCATTATCTTGTGGGTAAGAGAAGAAAGCTAAGAAGATTAGTGCAGATACTAGACAATTGGACATTTTAAAATACAAATACAGGGACATTGGATTGCATACTCTGGATATTACTGTCTTATGGCAGAGCATCACCCACCTATTAGAAGAGTTAATGAATGGGTTCACACTTCTAACTAAGCCATAACTAATTCACATGGTTTTTTGATTTTAGTTTAGAGTTCTTTGTAAATCTAGCAATTATAGTTTGCTATAAACTATGATTTATGGTTCCATACATATTCAGTATATACTGAAAGATTATACAGTTGTGGCTGATTCTGTAAACCAGCCAAGCACAATATAAAACAACATAATATTTGAAATCTGGTGAGAGGAAGATAGATTTACCAAGATTACTCTGAGAAAGAAACTTTCTAATGGGCTTGTTATATTAAAATCCAACCTGACAATCTATGATATTACAAATTGTATAAGAACTTCTTTTTTATACAGTATTGTAGTAAGGGATACTGTTCAAAATTTTATCTCTAAAAGGTACTATGGAGCAGAAAAAGTGCAGCTGGTTAAGCAGGCAAATATACTTGTGCTCCTTTACAGTTTGAAGCACTTTTTCCTAAAGTTCACCTTTTCTTAAAGTGGCAAATTCTAGATTAGCTGAGATTATAATTTCCACAGTTCCTATATAGCTAATGGATAGTTGAGAATTCTGAATATTTCAGAATTCACATGATCACATCTGCAAAGTGCCAGACTGAAGAAAGCTTAAAGTTATGGGGAAATTGAACCTGCAGTCTAATCCACTCAACTAATTCCATCCAGTATTTTTAAATAGCCAAGCACAATACCTGAGACACATTTTTGATGATAGTTTGACATAAACATCCCCCAAATCTTTGCCGACTAGCTATATTCTGCAGCTATATTTTAATGCTTGAAAAGTAAATGTTTTCAAGCAAACCAATCTTCTGTCTGAATTTATGAAAACACAAAGTATAAAAGGGATTGAAAATTGTTCTGATTTTACCTCAGTATTCATATGCTTGGGTTCTGCCCCCTTTGCCTATTCAGTATGAAGAACTTTTAATATACACATCTGCAAGCACTTCATAGTATTTTCATGATTAAGAAGCTGCCTGATTAATTATCTGCTAGAAATAATTTCATGCATCCAGATCCTGAGAAGAAATTATACATTATGGTCTATAGCAGGGGTATCAAACTGGCGGCCTGTGGGTCAGATGTGTCACGCACAGGCCATGCCCACCCCAGCTCCGCAAAGTGGAAAAACATCACAAAATGTCACGTGATAGCAACGTGATGTGGCTAGTTTGACATCTGTGATCTATACAGAAATATGGTGATCTCCCAATTGGACTATTGCAATGCACTCTACATGGGGCTACCTCTGAAAAGTATCTGGAAGCTTCATCTGGTACAGAGAGCGGCAGCATGAGCCATAATGGGTGCCCAAAGAAGGGCACATATAATGCTCTGCGAATTGCACTGGATACTAGTTTATTTCCAGATCCAGTTCAAGGTGTTGGTCATCACCTATAAAACCCTACATGGGACAGGAAAGGCCCCAGTCTCTTGGCCTTCTGCAAAGGGGTCAAAACATGGCTCTGTGGTCTTGCATGGGAGGCATAGAAGACAACGCAACCATAGGGCTGACTAGTCCCTAAGAGACTCCCCACCTGTTATACTCCAACGTTGATTAGCCATCGTAGGGTTTTTCTTTCCCTTTTGATATTTAATTATTTTATCATTTAAATTTTTTAACCCTAATTCAATTTTTAATTTTAATGTTAATTTTATACTTTTTAATTTATCAGTTATATTGCACATTACCCAGAGCCTCTCTTTCAGGCACCTGGGTAGTTTAGAAATATGAAATAAAAATAAATCCATAAATAAATATAAACTAACCAAGCAATATATTTTTAAAATTTCTAGTTTAGCATTTCCTATTAGCATTTTTAAAACTATTGTCCAAATATAACCTTTCCCCTACAACCAGTACATATTCTAACTTTTAAATAATAGTTCCCATCATTCAATGTAGGAGTGAAATATTTGTCTTTTTGTTACTCAACTGAATGTCCTAATAAGGACATAGAATAAATGATGACTTGAAGTAGGATACACCTTATTTAAATACACATAACTGAAGGCTCTGGTGATCATCCTTTTCTTAACAACGAATGATGAGGAAATCTTTCAGAAACATCTGCTTGTCTCTTGTAACTCATGTTTTTTGTGGGTAAGTTTCTGCATTGATGTCTCAACATAATATTACTTCAATATGTTTTTCAATCCATAGTTCCTATTTAAACTAGAAAGTTTTAGTTTAAAATTAATATATTTTTATTCTTGAAAAAGAAAGACACTCTGAAGCAATTCCCATTTTATTGTTTCAGCACTGTATCAAAATATACTAAATCACTATCTTTAAAAAGGTTCTGCTTAAATTGTGTACAATATCATATAGATACACTATGTAATTAGTCCTTGTCTAGATAAGAACACCAAGCAACACTATGTTCTATGCCAGTAGTATCTGCATAACATTTCAGTTACTTTCAACAAGGTTACTCTGTTACATTCTAATATCCTGTAATAGGGTAATGTCCTGTAACTTAGTGGTCTGGTTCACACATCACACTAAGGAATAGTAATGCTTGTGGTTTTAATTTAATGTATTATGTGAATCAGCTGTGGCTTAAGATTTAATATATTGTACTAATTCAGCTTTTTGATGAAGAAAACCATTGTTTAATATAACCAAATTGTTATCAGCATATACTTGGAAAGGAGTCAGTTCTAATTTTAGCATCATAATTTTGCTATGTATTGAAATTGCAAGACTTTTCATCATTTGACTTAGTGTTGCCTTGGGCCAATGAAGTTTAGTCATTCTTTTGAAGTATGTCACATGCTATTTTTCTCTATTCTAGAACCTAGATCACATTCTGCTTTGCATTGAATATTCCTACTTCAGTTGGACAAACTGCTAGCACAGATGTCATGTTGATTCTGTACCTATGAGATAATCATTTTCAATTAATTCTCATAGACTCGTAATGTATTTTTTTCAAAGAAAAAGAATTCAGATTAAAAACAGATTTTGCACAAAAAAAAATGTAATAGATAAAAATATATCAGATGTCCATTTGCAAACCCAGATATAGAAGTGATGATATAAAGTCAATATAATAACTGATATATAAATATGGAAAAAACAGAATGTTTACTGAAAAATAGATTATTATTCATAAGTATTACACAATAGGATTATTAAAAATTCATAATAAATAAGGGAATAGGCATCATATCTTTCATATCTATCATATACTACGTTATGCTCTTGGAAGTTCTGTAATTTCTATGCAGTGAGAATTAAGGTTTATTGTTTGAAGCTGTTGATAATCAACTCTAGAAAGAAAAATACATTTAACAAAAGTATTTTATAGAATTACATATCACAAGATATGGTAATGTAAAAAGTTTTAGAATATTGTGAGCAAGGAAAATAATCCTATCAGTAGCTATTTAATATAATAGACAAGAATGGAATATCATATGTTTAAAAGCATATGTCTGGACATTCCAGACATTTAAAAGGATGTCTGGAATAATTAGATGGTTGTCATCTTTATGCTTTGCCCATGAACTTGCAGAAATATCCTACTGGCTAGTTTTCAAGTTAGATTTCTAAACTATATGAATGTGGTGTGATCTAGCAGACTGGTTTTAAGTTCTTACCCCACACAGCATGGAATTCATGGAATGTAACATTACTCTGAAATTTTCAGCTTTCATTTGTTTTTAACAAATCACATGTTTCGTTTCACTTAACTAAAGCTGTTACTAAAGTATAGAACTCTGATGAGAAGACATGATATGATTTAAATACCCTCAACTTTCTGGATAGTGTTGGCGCCTAACAATCCACAATATGCACCTGTGTTGTTTACTCTTAGTGAGACGTGTATCTTCTCTCATTTTGGATTTGAAGCAATTAATAAAACATTGCTTTGAATTTGCGAGCATAAATGCATGTTTTTAAAATTTACTCAGTTTTAAGTTCTATTGCAGTCACTCCATTTTTTTTTCTTAGACATCTTCATTTGGGGGAAAAAATTCATGATTGATGTATTCTGAGGCCAGAACTTTCCTAATAATGAGAGAAACGTGACTGCGCATATTTTGTGTTTTTTTTCTTTTGCATGACAAGTTTAACTTTATCCATAATGCTTTAACAATTTTTCTTTCCTAATGGAAGAACTCTCTTTCAATCTTTTATTATAGAAAATGATTATAGGATACAGCAACAATTAGTTCCTGAAGATGTAATTGTAATGTTGGTCCAGGCTTGTTCTAAAATATTTTTGAGAGGAAGCTTCTCATACTGTAAATTCAAGTCCCCAAACAAAACATGAAGAAATTAGTATCGAGAAATATGTATCATAATGGTCCATGTCAGATGGTTTTTTTAAAAATACAGATTCCTGTTTCAAAAATTGTATCTATAATAGAACATGGGCTTTGGGTTAAGCATTACAATTGTTTTAGGTTAAAGCATTGCAAACAATATATTTGTCTTTAAAGGAAGATCCATATATAGCAACATCTCAACAACAGCTTCAGAATTTGCAAGGTTTCCCCAGAGACAGTTAAGAATGTTAACTTTCAGTTCAATTACGTATGTGATTTTGATAATATGCTCTTGCAAAAACACGAAAAAAGCCTCTTATGGAGGCTTTAAATAAGAATATACATTTGTGTTATATAAAGCCTACGATAACCCCTAACTTGGAAAATGAATGATACTGATGGCATATTTTGCTAATTTTGCATTTTGATAAAAGTTCATTATTGTATCTAATTTACTTGGTGATTGTAAAAGTTATTTTAAATAGGGTTTAGAGAGAAAAAGGAATTAGTTCTTCTCTCTTTCTTTTCACAACAGTGTATACACAGTTTTCCAGTTCTTGTCTGAATAATCTATTTTGCTTGCTGAGGTTAGTCAGGCCATGAAGGTGAATCTCTCTTCTCCAAGCTGGTAACCGCTAGATGTACTAGAATTTCAATTTCCAGATTATCAAACCAATATAGATTTTTATGAAGGAAGATTTCCCTAACTTTTAACACAACCGTTGAAACATTTAGAAGCTCTTTCTTAATAACTGCTACTAGGATCCTAATATACTGTAAAAATTTAATCAGAGCAAAGTGTCAGTGACCTCCAAAATATTACCACAGCAGATGGATTTGTGGTAAACTATTTGCTACATAGTCACAACAGTTCATGAATGCTGTGTTTGTAGTAAAAATATTTTGAAAAGTTTTACTGACCCATCACCTTTCAGATCTCTTGGACTCACTGCTTGTTTAGTTTATCCAACTGGCACAGTATGGTGGCTCCAGGTGGCAGTAGAAAAAAGGGCTATGTGTTACTATTTAATTGCCTCATATGCTAAGGCCAATTACTGAAAAACGTTTCTTAGTACTGAAATAGAACAATCACTTCTATATTTCTGCTTCCTAGAACAAGCACAGGACAAAGCATTCTAAAATTGTTGCCTACTTTGAGTAAAAAACACTGCAAAAGACTGAGAAGTGTTGCACTTGCTTGGTATTGAAACGAAAAGCTTATTCATTTCTTTGATTGGCAGTGGAGTGAGAAATAACGTTCAAATGTGCTTACTGTAGTTTATAATGATAATATTTTATTCAAGCAATAAGCATAGCCCTCGGTTTTGATTTTCCCGAGGATTTCAAAAGCACTGGATTAAAACAGCAATAACAAAAAAAGATTAATTTCCTCAATAAAACCATTCTTATTTCTTCTCTAGGAACTTGAGGGTGGGAAAACAAACATGTTTGGCAAGTGCTAGTTGTGAAAGAAAAACAGAAACTAGAATTTATGCAGTACATACATAAACAGCATGCTGTTCACTTTCAGAGTAAGCAACATTATATAATGTGCAGAGAAGGAGTAAGAAGTAGTAAACAAAAGAAATTATGGTCACAAAATAAGATAAGGAAACGTATCTAAAACTAGTTTACATAAAACATCCTTGCATCAACGATGTCCATAAATTGCCTTCTAAATCATTTTTGTTCTTTAAATTTCTCAGTTTTTTGGTGAACATAATCTGCTTCAGCCAACCATTACTTTTTGATTTGTCAGTATCCCCTTTTTACTTTTTCATAAATTTCATTTGCTATTTGATCCTCATTCATTCTTTCTATATGACCAAACTACAAGTATATCTTCCATACTGATCCCATTTTTGTATTCACTACACATTAGTTCAATATTCGTTCATTCTTGATCTTGTACTTCTTAAGTGTCCCATTTCTGTTACATTAAACTGATATTTATGTTTTCACCAATATACTAAATCTCTACTTCTACATACTGGTAGTTTTCAACTTGCAACAGTTTGCTTAGTGACCATTTGAAGTTACAACAGCACTAATAAAAGTGACATCACCATTTTTCACACTTAGGACCGTTGCAACATCCCCATAGTCATGTGATTTACATTTGAATACTTACTGACTCATACTTATGATGGTTGCAGTGTCCCAGGTTCATGTGATCACCTTTTGCAACCTTCTGACAAGCTAAATCAATGGGGAAACCAGATTTACTTAACAACCATGTTATTAATTTGACAACTGCAGTGATTCACTTAACAAATGTGACAAGAAAAGTTGTCAAATGGGGCAAATTCACTTAACAAATTTCTCACTTAGCAATGTCAATTTTGGGCTGAATTGTGGTCTTAAATTGAGGACTACTTGTAGTGGGTAGAAGTATGCGCTTACAAATAGCCACTTTTACTTCTTTTATTGAAACTTAGTTCCATGCTGCAGGTCACAAGTAACCACTTATTATTCATTACCTATTAGTAGCACATCTTAAAATTTCTGTTTTCTTACATTTAGTAAGCATTTTTACAAAAAAAATACAAATTCTTCTACTTGGTTTAGTTTTCATCATTTATGTATAATTTTCAATTAATTCCATGTCAAACCCAATTGCCTTGCTCCTTGGTACATTAATTTTCAGATCCATACTTCATCTTGCAGTGTATTAGATATCTAATATTTGTTGCAAATAATTTGGGCTATCAGTCAGTAACATGACAATATTTGTATATAAAAGTGTATATTTAGTCATATCCTTACTTCATACATCTTTGGTATCACCACAGACATTTCTTATGTAATTAGCCATAAATACATTAAATAATCAAAACAGCTTTGTCTTATTCCCATTTTAATATTGAAGTTTTTGCTGGAATACTAGTCAAAAAGATATGAAGTGACAACAAAACCAGAAGTACTTTCTGGAGAATCTATGCAAACCTGGCTAATGATACGGTTGCTGAGGGTGGTTATTTATTTGTTTATTTCAATAAGCCAGCACATTCTAAATATCAAAATAAAATTCAATTTGTAGTCCCTCCATTAAATAATTTATTCCTAATAACCAGAGCATCCTCAGGTTTTTTTCAACACAATTGGGGCATAAGTATGCTTCTGGTTCTGTGAGAAATATTTCTGAAGAAGAGACTGCAGATCAACTACAGATAGAGATCTACAAGTAGATAACATGTACATGTTCTTCAGCAGTCTGAAATTCAGATCATGTTTTTACCTGAAACTGACATTATAGGTCCCAAGGCTGGCTTGAAGAATTTAGAATTTCTGGAGCTAACAACCCAAGACATATTAAAAGGAGTTCCAAACAGAGTTTCTAAGTTGTTTTTTTTAAAGGGACAGTTCAGCAATTGAAAAAGCTAGTGTTCATTAGTTTAGATTTTTTAAAAAATCCTCCATTAAAATACCTGGTGCAGGTAATCCTTGGGTTATGGCCATTCATTCAGCAACTATTCGAAACAATAATGGTGCTGAACAAGAAGAATTGTACATGTTTCCTGCCAGGTTCCCATAAGCCAGTTAGAAATCACAGAAGCCAGTTAGAAATCACAGAAGCCAGTTAGAAATCACAAGTTGTTCCTGCCATACATACATAACACATACATATATACTTACATACCACCTTTATTATTTTGTATAAATAACTCAAGTAGCAAATACAATACTCCTCCCATTTTCACTACAACCACCCTGTGAAATGGGTTGGGCTAAGAAAGAGAGGCTGGTCCAAGGGTCCAAGCAGCTTTCATGCCCTAAGGCAGGAGTAGAACTCACAGGCTTCTGGCTTCTAGCCTGATTCCTTAGCCACTGTACTAAACTGGCTCTACATATTTACAAATATACATACTCACATAAGGTATAATTTAAAAAAAAATAAAAATCTGTTTGCTTTAATTTGGATGAATAATTTCTAAAAGTATAGGCTATTTCAGGTTGCCATCTAAATACTTACTAATGTTTTAAAGAAAGTAACCTATCTGTGTCATTAGAGAACATGGTATAATTTTCCCCATGTTTTCACTGTTATTTGACATCTTGACTTAGAATCAATCTACATTTACTTAAAATATGAGCTCAACGGTAATCTTTAAACATTGTGTAGCACTGAAGTCATATTTCCATTTATGTTAATACCTGTATATAGTATAGACATCATAGTGACTAAATCTAGCCTTCCGTAACATTCAAAGTTCATGTTTATGTTCCAGAAACTGAATATACCCAATTATTTTGAGTAGGTTTAGGACAGCCAAAGCAACATTTCATTTCATATATTTTTAGAATTCTGTAATCAGTATATAGAAATTAAGTATTCTCAGAAATCATTATCTAATTTTAATGGGTTTTGCCCTTTAACAAATGTTAACAAAGGTGAATGTTAGAAGGAAGTCTGTACCTACCAAAAATAGGATCCTGACATAAAAGCTAATAAAATATATTTAAATACAATGTTCATATTGTCAAAAGTGGAGTTGCTTTCTTTACATCCTTGTTAATTTTTGTCAACCCTTTGGGGTGTCCAGAAACAGGAACAGCAAGAATTCCAAGAACCCTCTTTATTGCTGTAAAACAGAATATATGACAAAATACAGGTACACCTCAACTTACAACCACAATTGAGCCCAAAATTTCAGTTGTTAAGTGAGACATTTGTTAAGTGAGTTTTGGCCCATTTTGCAACCTTTCTTGTCTCAGTTGTTAAGCGAATCACTGCAGTTGATAAGTTAGTAACCTGGTTGTTAAGTGAATCTGGCTTGCCCATTGACTTTGCTTGTCAGAAGGTCGCAAAAGGAGATCATGTGACCTTGGGACATTGCAACCGTCATAAATATGAACCAGTTGCCAAACATCCGAATTTTGATCACATGATCATGGAGATGTTGCAAAGGTTATTACTGTGAAAAACGGTAAGTATTGCTGTATTAACAGTATTACGGCACTGGGTAGATGGGTTACTTGCATATTCACCTACTGCTACTGGTGTAATAATGCCTGAGAAATGTGTTCCGCTGACAGGACAGCTACTACTACTACTACTGTCCTACTACTCCTTCATAGTTTTGGTACCATTAAAACTACTTATTACAATGTATTTGGTTCTGTATTTGATATAAATGGGTTCTCAGCAGGGGTGAAATCCAGCAGGTTCTGACAGGTTCTGGAGAACCGGTAGCGGAAATTTTGAGCAGTTTGGAGAACT
>JANHFM010003505.1:59725-72296 GCA_032468115.1 Grayia smithii | reverse complement strand
ATTCTATTCTATTCTATTCTATTCTACTCTACTCTACTCTATTCTATTCTATTCTATTCTATTCTATTCTATTCTATGTGATTTCCAAAATTTTCTTGTGAACAAGAAAGCTAACTGACGATTTGAAACCTATTCTGGACATTTTTAATAGGAAATCTATTCTCCAGAGTATTAAGATCCTTCATATCTGACCTTGGATTGGATGTTAATTCCCATAATTCACTTTTAACATGGCTAGGTTTAATTATTAGAGATTATAGCAATTGATATCCAACACAAGAGGTCACTAGATTGGGTAAAAAGTGTAACCTACCAAGACTGTCCTCAAATGTATAATGAGCACTTTAGAAGAGTTTCTCAACCTAGCAACTTTAAGATGTGTGGACTTCAATTTACTGCTGGTTGGGGAATTCTGAATGTTGAAATCCATACACTCATAGGCTTGTGAAATTGAGGAACATAGCTTTAGAGTAATGGTTACAAAGCAATGATCTGCTTTCCGTTAAAGAGTAATCAAATGTAGCATTATTAGACCTGATTGTTTGAGCTCGTTACTAAGGAAAAAGTAACTTAAGTGTAGATACAACTATTGCTGATAGCAATACTAAATTACTTTACATGGCTGATAAGCTTACTAATGAAACAACAGTTGAGTTTTCTATTGAAAATCTACACTTTTTCTTTTTAACTTTTTAAAAAGGGACTTTTTAAAGGGAATAGAAAGGGTAATTTCTAATTCCCTATCATCCTACAATAATTTTCTTTGCTCTTGAAGATTGCCTGGAGCCAAAAGAGAGGTATAGACTTCCATAATGCCAGTAATTGAATCAGAAATCAATCACTTCAGAAGCAAAATATAGCTAATAGGGCAAGATTGCATAATTCAGACACAGGTGTCTAGTAGAACCATTATTACTTTCTGTGTGGTGTGATGGTCCTTGCACCATCTACATGTCTAGTAGGGGCATTTACATGTGAGTTTTAAAAACTCAAGATTGCTATTGATGTGACCATGTGATCAAAGACCAATGCCCCCTTTTTAAATAACATATTTTTTAAAAAAAACAGTCCCCCTTTTTAATGGGTGTCAACCTCCCTGCAAATTATCTTGGGTCTGACTATATGTTCATAAAAAGCAGGTTAAGACAATCTAAATTGTGAAAAAGGAGATGAAAAAGAGACAGTTGAGGCCAAGACAGAGGTCTATAAATCTATAAATGATATATATCATTGAAATACCAGAAGCCTCAATGAAGCTCATAAGAGAAATTTGAAATTTATTTATTTATTCGGTCAATGATCAGTAACATGAAACAACAAAATGAGCAATAAAAAACAGGAAACACAACCAGGATCATAAAAGTGAAGCAGGTGCAGCTACATACCAGCAACTACAAAACAAATCAAATATGGTATACGCCAAACATACCACCACAAGAATACACTGTCCACCCATCCAACACTACTAAAACTACAGTATTTTTGGACTATGAGATGTACTTTCTCCACCCCCAAAAAGTGGATGTAAATATCTGTGCATCATATAGAGCAAATATTGTGGCGAGGGTGGGAAGAGGGGTTGGTGTGGCACCAATATCTGTTCTAGGCGGCCTAGATTAAGTATTAACACAAATAAGGATCTTTAGTTGTTTAGGCGATTTTTCCTTATAGAATTCTTTATAGAATAGAATTTTTTATTAGCCAAGTGTGATTGGACACACAATGAATTTGTCTTTGGTCCATATGCTCTCAGTGTGCATAAAAAGAAAAGAACAAAAAAAATACATTTATCAAAAATAATAAGATAAAGCACTTAGTGATAGTCATAGGTTATTAAATAAGCAATCAAATCATACTAGGGAACAAATAAAACAATATAAATCGTAGAGATACAAGCAACAAGATTATAGTCATAAGTGAGAGGAGATAAGTAATAGGAAGGATGAGAAGAATAATAGTAATACAGTCTTAGTGAATAGTTTGACAGTATTGAGGGAATTATTTGTTTAGCAGGGTGACGGCATTCAGGAAAAAACTGTCCTTGTGTCTAGTTATTCTGGAATGCAGTGCCCTATAACATTGTTTTGAAAGTAGAAATTGAAACAATTTATGTCCAGGATGTAATCCTTATTAAACATTTTCCATTATTTAATTAAATGTTCTGTTTGATTTCATCTATAATTAGCTATATTATAAACATCATACAGCCATCACATTTGTAATCATTATTGTCCAAAGCTATTACCGTATTTTTTGGAGTATAAGACGCACCCCCAAAAAGAGGGTGAAAATCAGGGTGCGTCTTATGCTTTGAATGTAGCCCTCTCTGCGCTTGGGAGCCGAGCTGAGTGGGAGCCCTTAAAGAGGAATGAGCCTGCCTTCCAGCCTCGTTTCTCAGTTTAAGGGCTTCCGCTCAGCTCGACTCCCAAGCATGGAGAGGGCTTAGGCGATGGCTCTTTACATTCAAAATGGTTTCTGGTTCCCCGTTGCACATTGTTCTGGGACTTGAAGTCCACAAACATTAAAGCTGTCAAGTCTGAGGACCCTTACCGTAACCCAGAGGTCTTGAAAAAATTATTATGCTATACTGGTATTTTATTAAATAATATTTTACCACACCATTTGGTTCAGAATACTTTTTTCCTTGTTTTCAACCTCTAAAATCTAGGTGCGTCTTATACCCCGGTGTGTCTTATACTCCGAAAAATTTATAAGATGATAAAGGACTGTGGAGGGTGTGCAAGGGATATGGTCACATCAAGTTTGTAAATTAGCTGGGATTTTCCTTCATTTCCCCAAGGATTTGTTTGTTTTTTTGTTTGTTGTTGTTTTGGTAGCAGAGGGAAGTTGCATTTAATGAAAACCTGTTACAGTGGCAAATATAAAAGTAAAGGTAATCTATCCAAATACAAATATTCTGTTTTTAAAAATATCCTTTTTAGAATAGCTGCATCTTGATATTTATGTCCATGTCCAGTACAGTTAACCACAGCTGCTAATTATTTTTTGCTTATTATTCTTTAGAATATTATTCAGCAAGACATTGGGGCATATCATGTTAATTAAGGAAGTAGAGTACTAAATGGTAACCTTTTTCTCCTGAAACGACTAGTGGTGCTTAAATGTGCTATCAGATGCATGAATGCATTTTCTAAGTTTGTTTGTTTCAGTTACAGATGTACCCACCTGGTTTATTTCTATTTGGAGGGATACTTGGATATGTATGTTTGTGTGTCTTGAAGAAGACAGATAAGCAGTGAATATAACATTCAACTACTTCTCTTGACTATGAATGAGACCACTGTCTAAAATAAGTAAGCTATCCAGTTTTCCCAATTTGTCTAGGGTTATATAAGAAGACGGTAATGAAAAGAAATTATATTTTGGAAGGTACCATCCTTCCTAGGTTACAATTCTTAAACAATATTGTCTTTAATATAGTTATGGCCATTTATTTATTTTATTTTATTTTAATTCGATTTGTATGCTGCCCTTCTCCTGAAAGACTCAGGGCGGCTCACAATAAAAACATGGAATACACAAAAAACATATACGACATAACAGGAAAATACAAGGTAGTAAACAAACAACTAAACAACTAATAATTTAAATTATTGTTGCTGTACCTATCTTTTTCCAGTAGACATGTCTATTTCTTTTTTATGAATGTGAATTAGCACTGAGGCAGGGGATTTTTCCTAATTTTTTTAAAACATAAAATATAAGGAAACAGTTGTTTGCACAGAACAGATTTATTCGGATCTGTGCTTTCCAAAAAAAAAACCTTTTAGTTGCAACTATACTTCAAATTCAGTATATTTATTTTTTAATAAGATTTAATAAGAAATTTCCTTATAGCATCTTCAGTAGCTGAAGTGTATTTTAATAATGAACTGTGATTAATTTCTGTTGAAATTAAAAATTTCTATTGAAATTTGAACCTATTAGACATGGATTCTATTTTCTTGAGCAAAATAAAATGTATTTATATCAATATCTGGGTAATCAGATTATTTGAAGATCGCTATTGTATAACCTTTTAATATATCCTTCAGCTTTTCTTCATAAGACGTGGTTCATAGGGACCCTCCCCTCGTCAAGAACATGAAATTTATTTATCTTCCAAAGTGTCAAGTAGCCCCCTTCCCAATTAGATGTTTTGATACTTGAACTTTTGATTGTACATCAGAACAGTTTTGATTATGCATGTATCATGTTCAGTGTACTTTTGTGACTACACCTGGAGAACATATTTTTCCCATTCACATAATTTTGTGAATGTATCTATTTAAAAAGACATTTGAACAGTAAACAAAATAGACAAGAAACAGATTTCTCAAGCGAAGCTGAGATTCATCTCTACATTAATTTGGAAAGTCAAGTCCAAAATACCAAACCAAACAAACCACTGTGTGAAGCATTTTTTCCCTATACACAACTTCTTTTTTAAAAAATAGGAGTCACAATTTTAATGACTTCCCACGCTGCACTAAGATATAATGTGGTTCACATGATATGTGAATCCATTCAATGTGACTTAGCATTTGATGTAAACCAAACATGGCTTATTTATCAAACTGTGATTTAAAATATATTTCTTCAAATCAGGTGGGAAGACAGACAGTTCTGTTCTTTTATGTTTCACACATGCTATAAATTTTGTGGAAGTCCATCAAGACATCTGTTGTCATACTATGCTCACATATAACGTAATGCTTTTTCCTTAAGAGTTTGAGATCAATTTCCTTATAAGACTTAAAGTATTTTGATCTGTATAAAGTTGACTTGTTTGAGGGACCTCTCCAATTCAGGCTGGCTAGCCTAACAGGAGAATGTAATGGAAAAATGTAGACACGGGCTCTGTATGTACGTCATGTAGTAACTTAGCAACCAACCACTGTGCTGCACTTCTTCTTAATAGTCAGACTTGCCTTTCAGTTTCTGCACAAGCTTTGAAGTGCAATTTGTGTTCCCCACCATCCCCCACGGAGTGAGATGCTGAAGAACAGGGAAATACCAGAACTTCCTGGTGTCACTGCAACTAGTACTGTGCCAACAGAAAGATACTTTGTGAGCTATGCCAAGAATTTAACTGGCTTTCTAAACACAGCAGAAAATGTCCAGCCATTGGTTATTGGTTCAGAGGAGTTAAGCCTCTTCAAACTACAGTAGCATTTCCTGTTGCTAATGAATCATGTTCATCTTAACAGCTAAGAGCTGTTTAAGTTGCTTTGCAGTAAATATTTATTATTAGGAACCTGGAAACAATTTGAGAATTCACTGGCTTCTGACTTTCCATTTGAATAGGAAAGATAAATTTCTGCATAAAATTTTTGATCTACATAAAATCTTTTGCCTCAACAAAGAGGTGTAGCAATTAGGAAAAAAGGCAAATTCTGTGTTTTTGTTCATTAGGAAATGGATTGAAAAGAAAAATGACAACATTGTAATGCCTTTTGCTCTTCTGTAGAATACCTGCATCTGGCATACAGGTTCTGGTTGTTGCATATTGAAAATAACATAAGTGGGCTAGAAAAATGCAGAAGAGGCCAGCTGAAATGAGCAAAGGGCCCAAATGCCATCCGAATGAGAAATGTTTGGGATTTTTTGGCTTGGAAAAAATCAGCTGAGATCAGGAAATGATTGAGGTACATAAAATCATGTATGGTATAGAGAAAGTAGACAGGGAGCATTTTTTGTTCTTTTAAAACTTTAGAATTAGGTCATCCAGTGACATTGATGGAAAGGAGACCATCATAAAACAGACCAAAAAAGTAGCTTTGTGCAGCATATTAGTGGCCTTTGATATTCCACATAATATTGTGATATTTTGGGTGATTTTAAAAGGAGGGTAGGTTTATAAGGGAGTATTTAAGAATCTGATGTTAACTCTGAATTAAGCATAATGTGCCTAAAATTTCAGTTGCAGGGGAACAACAAAAAGGGATATGTCTCTACTTCTTGTTTTTGAGGACATTGGAAGCAACTGGTTGACTATGAAAATCCAATACTATTATGGATAAAATTGCCTTAGGATGGACTTCTGTCTGATATTGTAGGGGTGTTCTTATGTTCAATCTGCTTTGTTTAAATGTATAAACATGAAACAGGAGCAAAAGTGTCTGCAATAAAATACAATGGCATTATAATATACTTTCAACTTATATACTTACATTCTGATGCCTGATGTAAGTTCAGCATTTGTGGGATATCATCGTATCATAATTTACTGTATTAAACCTGTATGCTGCATCCTGCAGACCCCGAAAAAGTTTCTTCATTTCTGCATTTATGAGATTCTTAAACAGGCACCTGTACACGATTAAGGGTATGAAATAATATAAGGGCTATTATTCAAAAGAAGAGTCTTCTAGAGACATGGATGTGATTCCATTTACAAGCCATGAACTCTTTGGAGGAAGCCCAGATAAGATTGTAATGGCTTTGTATGATATGTACTGTAAATAACACTGGACACATCCTGCCCAGAGTAATAGATTTTGCAAGAATTGTTTCTGGTCTGTTATCTCAGCATTGTTCTTTTGGATTTGCAAGTATGTGCATGACTTTTAAATGTTGTTCCATAATTAATGTTAAAACATTCCACTTTCCTGTTTCCAATGACTGTTTCCCTTTTAGTTTAGAAGATATTTCTTCACCTTGTTTTACGCTTTATACAGTTTCATGTTGTTTTTCAAAGAAGCTTAAATGTACCAAAAATGTAATTGATTCCCTTTTTAAATTGGCACTATGAACCCTTTCCTTTTATTAGAACTATAATTCTGTACTACCTGCAAAAAAAAAAATCCTTTAAAACAGTTATGTTAGCAGATTATCCTAGAGATACATCGCTTTGACCCTTCTGTTTCATTTCTGTAGGACTGCTCATTGAGGAGCTCATTAGCCCTCTAATGAGGGCTAATGAAACTCAGTTTCAGTTCCAATGTCTGCAAAATATTAGCATTACAAATAGAGTTTTTAATTACTAAAGAGTGGCCAAACACTGATGTAGCTGATGACAAATGAAACCAGAAGCAATTAAGAGGAGCTGAAAGGAATTAAAATGTCAGGATTGTTCAGCAGTATTTATTTGGTTTTAAAAGCTGTAGTTTGTTAAACATGATCCATTTTTTAAATAAGTTGGTTAGAATAACTTCTCTTATTAAAAACTGAGCTGTGTTTTAGAATGTGTTTTTCTAAATTTTGAAGAATAAATTATTGCTCACAGATCTGTATTTTTAAAAGGAAACTGTTAAAAACACTAACTTTATTAGCAGAATTGCATCGGATTCTTAGAGCTGTAGTTTAATTTATCCCATTGGAAACTTAAGTGTTCCCCATTACTATGTTTCTAATATTATTTAGTACGTGGGTTCTTACATAAATCATAACATGGTCATAAAAATCATGACACCATATAATATCAAAATGGGTGGGTTCTACTTACCTCTACTACCAGTTCTAAAGGTGCACTCGCTTTGCGTGTGGTCGGTGTGCACGGTGCATGCAGCCGGTGCGCACGCGCATTTCGTGTGCCCCAAATGGGCGCTCCTGCGCATGCGCAGAAACTTTTTTTGACAAAAAAAGTCAAAAAATTTCCTACGTAAGCGCGCTCTGCGTGCGGACCGGTAAGTACAGGTGCGCGGCGGTCCGGGAAGTGTAGAACCGGTTCAATGATGTCACAGCATCACTGCTAACTATTTGCGCGAACCGGACCGAACCGGGGGCAACTGAAAACAACTAAATATATCCCAAGCTCCTGTACAATCTACTTCCACATTGGTTCCCAAATGCACAATGAAAGAACTTTTCAATCACAACAGTTCAGAGAACTAGTGTGTTGATTTAAAAATCAGAGATTGCCCTGGGTGCTGCCAAAAATCTGATATTCACTCAATTTTTATACACCTGGTTTTTTTTTTTAAAAGATCTATTTATCTATTATCCATTCTCTAAATATCAATTGCTAGATGAAAAATGACAAAGTACAAAATATTTTATACCAATCAGAACTTTTAGTTACACTTTGGTAGTTTAGAATTGAATTCAATAGAATTGAAACTTATGTAGTAAGCAGAATAGGAAAATAAATCCTGAGGATAAGAGGTAATTTTATTTATTTGGTCAGCCTATTTTTCAGTTGCTTTTCAATACCAATTCGTTTTTCAAAAATATTTTAGGTGCCATTCAACCAGATTCAAGTCTTGGGTGACTAGGTAGACAGGTACTTGTCAACTTAATCTTGTCTTGTAATGATTTGAAGCTCTTCCAAGGAAAAAAATTTTCAATAATTTATTTGATCCCATCTGTCTTCCTTATCTGTTGTTTCTCTCTTTTACTGTTTCCCTCAACACTGCCAGAATAACCATTTTTTCCAATCCATCATCCCCTCACACTGAATGCCAAGTATGAGTTTGCTTGTTGATCATCACTTCAAGCCATTATTTAATCCAGGACTGACTGACTGGCTCTTTTTGCAGTTCATCAAGGCTTTCGACTAAAAGCTTGGAAAAAACACCCTCTTAAAAGCAACAACATGTAACCTATGCCTTGCTCAAGATACTTTTTTAGGTTGGAAACCTGTCTTAAGGAGATCCTATTTCAAGTATTATCCAACTTTATAGATTTTTGTAGCAGGACAACAGATAGGACTTCCAAAATTGATTTTGGAATCCAAGCAGACTTATATAGTAGATATTCAAATAACCTGGGTCCAAAATATGGGCACTTTGTAAATAAACAATAAACTGACTCATGTTTGAAAACAAACTGACAACTAGTACAGCTATTTTAGAATTGGTGTAATAGGATTTGACTTTCAAGCTCCAGCAGACTCCAAATAATTTTATTCCACACTAGCTGAAGTTTTCAAAAGCAGCAGCACATAATGAAGTCTTTGGATATGACTAGAGCACTCACAACTAACCAAAATGGATTTTCTGTAGATTAAAACGTCTCTCTGTATTCTCAGAGAATTCCAGCATCTGAAATAGCAGTACTTTGGTGTAAGCCATTCAACCAGATGTTTCTACCTGCCAAGGCTTGCAAACAGACAAGCCCACTGTTCCTTGTCCAAAATAGACTTCTGTATTGCGTACAGGAAGAGGGAATGTATTTGTTTTTCCTGCATTTTCTTAAAAACCTCTCTCATTCTTTAAAAACTATCCAACTGTCTGTAAGGATGAAAGTTTTGCTTGCTACCAACAGTCAACATTTCTTGACTGTTTACACTATAAGGTTAAAAAAGTGATTTATTTGGCAACAAGCACCTTTCCTTCTTTAAAATTCTTCTGACTATTCTTAGAATTCATTAGTGTTACACAAAAGAAAGAAAGCTATGTTTGCAGAGCAAAATGCTGTTTCCAGTCTTTACATGTTGCTCCATATACCTGGGCCAATAAATATCTTAAATTAGCTTTCATTTTTCCTCACTTTCTTTTGGGGAAAAAAACCAAAACAAGTTGAGAAAATTTGGCAGAATACCATTTCTTATCTGCTAAATATGAATTTACTTAGAAGGATAGACAAATAAAAGAATATTTTCACAGAAACTAATCAAAGTTTTCAATTTTAAAAAAAGTCAGATTTTTGCCCATTTAAGAGAGATCATTTGCTGCTAGAACAAAAGGCAGATAGATTATATGATACTTTTTTTTCTCTGAGAATTATCTTACACCAGTTCCTTTCCAACCTTGACTAGAAAAATGGTAGTAAAAAAACCTGTCATAAGCAGTGAATTTCCTCCCAACTGTTCTGTAGTAAATGGGAGTGCAGATGCAACACATGTGCAAAACCTTGGAATGCTATTTCACCTAATTCAGAAATGATACCAGGTAAAACAAAATCACAAAAACACCGAAAAATCCATAAACTTCTTGGGTACAAGCATATGGATGAGAAAACACACTGGATTACTTAAATCAGTTTTAAATTCAAAATCTAGTTGCGCTTATTTAAAATTCTTGCTCTCTTTAGGTAGATATGATTTCTATAAAAAGGCCCAACTGCTGAGCAGACAAAGGAATTGCATGAAAGCCTATTCTTACCAACCCATTACTTCAATCAGTGCCTACCACCCAGTGAAGACTATATATAATCTGCAGTAGAGGTCCATATTATGAACTATAACTTGTAGAGACCCCTAGTCATCATGATTAATGATTAGAAATGCTGGAATTGTACTCAACTGTACTCAGCAATCTCTAGAAGATTCCATAGTCTTCACCCATTTACTAAAAGATAATGCTCTCTTTCTTTCCATTAGAGAACTGTATAAATAGTGTTTCAGATGAATGAATGCCAATTATTCAAATATCATTAAGCCACTTGGATATGTTCCTGATGTGGACAAAGTAAGATTTACTTTTTTTCTACTATTTTTAATATGAACTAAAAGAAAACAGTTAAGCTTGATAGGTGCACATTGAACTAAGTCTGCTTTCTTTAATAACAAGTCTTATCTTTTGAATTTACAGTAATAATTTTAAAGTTAATTTTTCTTATGCTCAGGGTACTTAAAAATCCTTCCCAGTTTCAGCAGCTTATGCCAAAATGTTGGTGTTGAAGGACTTATCTATGTGTTTTTTTCTTTCTTTCATACAGTTGTGTCCAATTCTTGGATAATTTCTTTGGCAAGTTTTCTTAGAAGGGGTTTGCCATTGCCTCCTTCTAGGGCTGAGAGTAAGTTACTGGTCCAGCTCAGAAGTGAAGGCCTCGAACTGGTGAAGTCCTCCAGCAGGACTAAAACTCATGGTCTAGCCCAGTGCTTTAACTACTATACCAACTTGATTCTCTGTGTATTATCTAATTATATAAGTGAATTCTCTATATTCCAGAGAAACAAGTATGGGTATGCATGTTTCACACATTAATAGACAATGCATAGATAAGGATTCCCTAAAATCAACAAGTGTAGTTGGAAATCAAGTTTTAGGAAGAGAGACTAGGGGGAGTACAGTATGTTTAGTCTTGAAAAAGAATAACTGAATCAGGATATGAAAGCATTTTTCCAACACCTGAAAAGAAGATCAAAGAGCAGAACACAGAGAACAATGATCAGAACAAGAGAGAGGGGGGGAGGGAGAGAATAATGGAAAGTAGGAAAGGAAAAAGAAAAAATATATAAGAAAATAAAATACAAATAGAAAATAGAAAAGAAAGAAAACATAAAGCAATGGCTTCTGATTTTATTTAGGCAGTTCACAAGCACAAATATATCTTGATCTCTTTCTAAAGTTACATCATATTACTCTTCTTTCTATAATCAAACTTGTTTAAAGTTGTCAAAACTGTAAATCACAAGTTTATTTTTTCATTTTTATGCAAAAAGCCCATAAGAGGCTTCCAGTTAGAAGAACTGTTGACAATATATTCTTAATCTTAAAAGGAAAAAATCCAGCTTCAGTTAATCTTGAAAATCCTCCGTATCAAAATATGTATTTGGATCCAAATGTTTTAGCTTTTTTACACATTTACTAAGCATGATAAAAAGAATCTTTTTGTTTACATTTCCAACTTACTTTTGAAGTGCTATATGTTCTAGATAATTTTTTGATGTCATATTCCAACAACACTGTACATACATCATTTTATAAAATTATTTTTGAGATCATAAATGTAAATTTCAACCCTTTTAATATACATTTATCCCAGATCCCTGTACTTTTCAATAATTTTATGACTTGAACATTATCAATGTAGAATGGAAATATTAATCTCGACAAGGAGCATATTTATAACAGCATTTGGGAAGCTATTATGATACTATGTACTATTCTTGTTTCATTTAACACTGGCTTTGAAGTAGCTCAGATTTTTTTCTGCTCTGTGATTTCTAACCACTGTGGAAAGAAAAATTTGGCTCTAGAACAGTGACCTCTCTCATGAACATTTTATGCTGGGACTGAATGACAATGTTTGCATTTTCATAGGAGGATCCCTCTTCTGGGCAAGTTGAGTCTTATTGATTTGGAAACCCAGATTCCCCCGAGAGGCTTTCCTTTTAAAAAAATTAAGCAAACATGAGTCAAAGCAAAGAAACACTTTAGTAAAGGGGAATCCAACAGTGCTTTCTGCCAACAAGGAACAAAAAAGCCAAAGTACAGCACTCCTGGCATTCTTCTTGGAAACCCACATGTTGGTATAGGAAGATGCCTTTAGCAATGTTGACAGTAAATTGGCTAAAGCTACAAGTCTGGATAAACATGAACTTGATGAAGAAGGAAAAGAGGCCGCTGAAATTATTTCACTCCTCTTCTTGAGCATGTCATAGCTGTTCCTAAGTTTTTCATGGCTAGAAGGTGTGTTCACAATAGTTTGTTATACAAATTTAGATAAACTTGCATAGATTACATATGATTTTGTGATGATGGAAAAACAACAAATGGCAGCCTGCAAAGAATGATAAAGTTCCAATATAAGAGAATAATTATTCAAAATGTTGTACATTGCACATATTGTATTTTTGAATAAAACTACTGCCATATGGTTTATGGCAAAAGAGCCGAGGTGGCACAGTGGTTAGAGTGCAGTACTGCAGGCTACTTCAGCTGACTGCTAGCTGCAGTTCAGC
>JANHFM010003505.1:48704-59625 GCA_032468115.1 Grayia smithii | reverse complement strand
TGTTTTTTATATTTATGTTTTTACTGTGAGCCGCCCCGAGTCCTTCAGGAGAAGGGCGGCATAGAAATTAGAATAAATAAATAAATAAATAAATAAATAAATAAATAAATAAATAAATAAATAAATAAATCTGATCTCTCAATAATCCCGGAAGCCGATTATTTGGAAAGAGGTGGGCAACTCTTGATCCACAAGGAAGATCCTGCTCAATTCTGTGTGAGTGTTCTGAAACTGGAATGCTGAAGACTTCTCAAAGAGCTAACTTTTAAAATAAACCTTAGTTTTAGAGGCAAGGCATGGTAGCATCTATTCTATATCCTTCTGTAGCCAAACAACCTGGTGATTAAATCCTCTGCCTAAATCCATTCAAACAGACCTGAAAAGAATCGTTCTAGAACCTGTTCCAACCCACTTCTCAAATAACTATGTGTTAAGTGTTCATAATAAAGCTACTTTTGGGATGGCAGTTTCATTTTAAGATCTTATCCTCAACCGTTTCATGGTCTCTATTTTGTTATTGGCTTCTTTCCTGATGGCAAACGCTAAATGTAGAAAGCAATACATCACAAGATGGATCCATGGTTCTCTCTTCTTTCCATCTTGGTGAAAAATCATCACAGGCAGGAGAACTTGCACACTCACAAATCTTTCCTGCTAAATGGTACCATTTAGATATATACCTCTTACTGAGCCATTGAAATCTGGCAGCAAAATAAGAAATATCAGGATAACATTAAGTTGTTTTAAGAGTCAATTTAGAATGTCAAATCTTAGACTGAAGGTATTCATCTTCATTTTTCTTTATAAAAGCCCTTAAATGAGGAACCAAGGAAATCATAAACTAGCCAACTCACTGGGAATGATAAACTCTAACTTTTTTGTGCTGCACCAGCTACTCAATTTGCTCTTTCCAGAGCCAATTGTGCGTTTTCCACCAGGTCATTTTAGCTTCTAACTGCCCCATTTTGAAGACTTCCCCAAAAATGTGAAGACAACTTGTCTTCCTAAGTCTGAAAAAAAAAAATCTGCAAGCTCCTCTGGTTTTCTGATTGAATATACTGCTCCTTCTTAAAACCTCCAGCCAAATCAGTTTAAAGCAGAAGTTCCATGCATAGTTTATTCACACCTCATGAACCTAGATCACTATCTCTCCCAAACAAGTCAGAGATCAACTGCTAGAAATATAGCAAAGATTCCAGGTCTGCTTCGTTGCTGCTTATGGTTTGTTGCAAAGAAGTTTAAAACCTACCCCTCTCCTAAAAAAATGAAATATTTTGGGAAATATTAAAAGGGCAGAATATTTCCCCTAAAAAAAGGGCAGAAACCCAGCTCCCCTCCCCCCCACCTTTGTTAATGGGCCATTAAGGCCTGAGCCAGTCCATTCTACATAACAAACATCTACCTTCAGGCAGAGCCATTTAATTGCCCTTCATTGCATCACCCAGCAAGATTCAACCAAACTTAACACAGAGACAACCTAAAAGGCTAGCTATGACCTCTGACAGCAACCAATCAGGATACTCTTCCTATGCCCCAGGAAGTTCAAAACCAGAGAGATTATAAAACCCAGGGACTCTCAGCATCTCTTCCCTTTTTTTGCCCAAGATCTCCAAGGCATGTGATCCTGTTCATCAATGAACCTTCTTTCCAAGCAACTTCCATGAATCCAGTGTCATTTTCCTCACTTGGAATTCAACCCAGAAAGATATTTCTTCCAACAGAACATTCCTAGGTCTCACTTAGAATATTGTTCCAAATTAAAAATGCATGGGAACTGATGCCTAAGCACTGGGCTTCAGGGTTTAATGACCACAGTCTAGACAAGAACTATACTGTTGTTTGACCAGCAACTATGGCTGATATCTTAAGAAGGAAGTGGTATGTTATGTAGACCACAGGCAACTGACTGGGCTCCTATCTTTATAGCCAGATGTCCTGATGCCAGCCTCAGTTGCTGGCAAATTGTCAGGAAATCTATTGTTTAGACATCTGTTGTCTAAACACCCAAGCGCAACAACATTTGACAGATATGAAAACCTACACCATTATCATGGTAACTGATGTTTATTTTGATATGGAAAGCATTCTGAGAACCTTTTTTCAGCTTTAAAAGCCTTAAAAGCCAGGAAGGAAGCAACACTTCAATACAATTTTAAAAATAGTTATACGTTACTTTGATAACATACTACCAGAGTTGCTATGAAGTTATCGTATACTCCGTATTGACTTAAGAGTGACTTGCTTCTTATATGCCATATATTGCGTGAATGTATTAATTCATTCAATGCATTACAAAAAATTGAGTGCATGAAACCCACTCAAAGGATGCCATAAAGCAAAGAGATTGGCCTGCTAGTTGTTATCTTTTGCAGGAAAAATAAGGGAAGGCTTCTTAAAAAGTTACCAGTTGTCCTGAAAGTCAGAGTCTATTCTCATAACAAAAGCTGAATTCCCAAAAAGTAGATAGTTCCATGGGATGGAATGGGAATTGTAGTACTTTGGAGCCTTGAGAAAGAACTAGTTTCTCCTATCTCAGTTCTTCTGAATTAGTCTGGCCTTCTAGATGCTGCATAGACATGCATGGCTATATGTGAGAGAAGGATAGGGTCTTGGTTCAGAAAGTGAATAGTAAAAGTTGTACACCTGCATTTGTTTATAGTATCTGGAAAAATAAGAATAAGTAGCCCTGGAGACATTTAATCATCATGGAGAAAATTATCTACCTGGTCGCTTAGAGTTGACTATGATTTGATGGCACATAATCAGTGTGAGAGTAGACAGGGAATTTTATCAGTCACAAATGAAGACAAATATATATTTCCCATGATAATGTTGCAAGATCCAATCTGAATCAGTCACTGCAACCAGAGTTTTAGTCTTCTGAGCTTTCAGACTCATGCTGGAGCTGATCCTCAGGGAAATTCTCTCTACCAGAATGTGTGCTTTGGGCTATTTTATATGTTGTATTGATATGGTGCCTTCCTATTGGTGGATTGGTGTGTTGATGGACAGTGCTTGGCTGTTCTTTCCTTGTGCTGCCAAGTCGTCAGCTCTTGTAAGTACTTTATAAGCTGGTGGTAAATCAGCACTCCTGTTGACTGACAAGGGGCCCCGTTTCCCAGGCTTCAATCATTTCTTTGGCTTACAATATTATCTGTCACTATCAATCTACCTCATGTCTCAGAGCATCAGGAAAGGCCCTAGAGAAGATCTCTCAGTTGTCAGAAGTTCTACCATCTAGTAGATAGGAAAATGTCATCTCTTGCAAAGTTCCCAGGCTATGGAACACTTCCCACAAGGGAAAGGCATTTGACTGCCATGCTCCAAATATTTAGGAAGATGGTAAACTCTTATCTTCTGCCAACTTTTAAATTTATTCCAGTGTTGAGATTAATTCTATTTTATTGTACCTTTTTTGTTTATTTTTAATTTTTAATTGACTTAAGCCCAATTGACTATTGAAAAAAACAGGAAGGTTGGATAGAAATTTGATAAAAGAAATACAAATGTGTTCTAGATGCTTTTGACATCAACTCACTAGCCACGCTAGAAATGCCAATAGCAAGGGATCGTGGGAGTTGATCAAATGTTAGAAAGGCACCAAGTTGTTTACCTCCAAGCTATATGATGGCTCAGGTACTAATTTTAATGTAATGCTCACAGCCTGCTATCAAATATTTTGATATCTGTCAGCAGGCCTAGATTGTTCTCCCAGGTATTCAAAATCAGCTCCTTTTTTGAAAGGCTTACAGTATACTGGGTCTTATACTTGTTTCCTCAGCTTTTGTAAGTTACTTCATATTTTTCTTTTAGAAAATCAGCCAGATTTTGAGGGCTGACAAGCTTGCATTATTTAATAATCTGCCTTATTGTCATCTATCACATAAGCCAACTGTTTAGTGACAGAAGTAATGTTTCAAAAGGATAGAATACTTTTCAAACTCTTTATAGCAAGGTCAGGCAGGGAATACAGTCTAAAAATGCTTGTACCCTAGCTAAGAAATAGATGAGACAAGGACCCAGATTGTTGGGGGCAATATGCTAACTCTGTAAACCGCTTAGAGAGGGCTGTAAAAGCACTATGAAGCGGTATATAAGTCTAAGTGCTATTGCTATGACTGAGCTTTTCCCTGGTCTTCTAGTACATGTGAAATTATCATATTCTTAACTCTAAATAATTTTAAAAGCATTTCATGTGTGCCACATGATAGTTTGTCCACTGTATCAGATTTCAGATGTAATTGTTTTAAGCATAATGGCCAATTTCACATTTTGTTCCTTTTAGAGACTTCGATTATTCTGCCCTATGTTCGACATTTTAGTGTGGACTTTGACTATGATACTTCACTGCTTAGAGTTAAAATCCTTCTTGTTGTCTTGTTTTATTCTATTAACCACTCCACCCATTGTTTTTTGTTTGCATATTTCTTCTTAGACAGTTTACTCTGCCTGCTGGTTTTGAGATAAGAAACACCTCGGCCTTAATTTAGCCACATGTTCCATTTGTGCAAATTGTGGGAAACTATTTTCCTTCAGGAAGGACTGAGGCTTTCCTCTGTTTTCTAAGTGGCGCTTTGCTGATGCAGCTAGCTAAAGTTTCTCCTTTTTTTGGAGAAAATTCTTCCTAAGATTAGAGACTAACTTGTTCAGGGATTCCTGCACCCTGGAGATATTTTGGAAGAGAAAAAGGACATATAGTATCAAGGTACTTCTTATGTAATTAATATACAACGCTGTCTGCTCTTAGCTAATATCAGGTCGCTGTTTTCTGCTGCCATGGATATTTTCTAGCAGCAGAATGGTGCACATTGCTCTAGCTGGGTTTGGAAAAGAAGTGGGCAATTCTTGTTTTTCACTGCTCCTTTCATTCAGTGGGCTCCTAGCATATCTGCATAGGGAGACGTAATAATAATGACGTAATCAAAAGTGGGACAGCACTTGGTGCAGTGTTTGCTTAATGTGACATTTAAGTCCAAACTTAATAAATAAAGCAGATCTCTTTCTCGGAAAAACGGGTTTCTTAAATCTGAGCATGCAAAAACAAAAGATCAGTTATGTGTGCGGAATGGAAAGAAAGAGTTTTTAAAAGTTTAGATATCTTCCTTTACTTACTTTTCAAATATATCTTTCTTTTTCCTCTACTGGGTATGTATACAACAAGTATAATGGTGGGATTCGGTTGAGATCTGCATACGCGGGAATGATTGGGGTAGGTTGTAAGGGTGACACCGAAATATAATTTTCCGTCATTTTATTCTATTTTATATATTTATGTATTAAATTATATTGCAGCTTCTCAATTTTACCCTACTCTTATTTTAAATTGTTTTTATAATGGTGGGAAATGCACCAAATCATGAAAGTGTGAACATCTAAATGAGTCCTATAAGAAGAAATACACAATAGATTGGCTTATCTTGAATTGTTTAGTTGATGTTTTCTTCAGCATAGGTGCCTGGTTGAGCTTGTTCTGCCACCAATATCTCACTATTCATATTTCACCAGAGTTTTTAAACTGGGTATTGCTATAAATAAGATTTCTGTAGTCGCTTTAATTTATCTTCTTTTTTTCTAGAGCAAATCGTGGCGGAAAATCAAGAACATGGTGCATTGGTCCCCCTTTGTTATGTCCTTTAAGAAGAAATATCCCTGGATCCAATTAGCCGGGCATGCAGGTATTACAGATCAGATTGTGCTGCTTTCCTCTCAAAGGGAAACTTCATTTAGTGAAAGGAAAATGCTCAGATAGTCTCTTGGGGAATTTAAGATAATTAGCTAGCCTCAACATAAATTACTTCTGTAAATTGAATTACTTGTGTTTTTCTCCTACTGTCTTATCATAATAATGTCAGATTAGGTTTGTACTAGAATTGCTAATTTGTTTTAGATATAGTAGAGCAGGCACCTGAGGAAATCAATAATGCCCAAGAAATTCACTGTTCTGATTTTTAAAACTATCAGCTTCTAGCATAGTTTTAAATAATAATAATCTATTAAATTTATATGGTTCCCACCTCCCACTTACTCTGGGATTTCTGAGATAGTTTTTGCTTAAAGAGAATGACTCTACCTTATATAGACTCTTTAAACATTCCTTGAAAGTAAAAATAATGTGGCTGCAATTTAGTGTTTGTCTGGAAATGTGTCACCTGCCATGAAAAATGACAAAAATAAATTGCGGGCCAGAAGGGATCATGAGACTCATCCTTGGGAAGTAATTTTGAAACAAAGCATGACAACCATTTTATAAGTATGCATAACTTCCTATGAAAGCCGCATTGTGTGATCACCCATGATTTTCTGTTAAAATTCCAGTTGTGCTCAACAACTCCAAAAAGTTGGTTAACTCTGAATTATATATAAAGTCTTGAAAATGTTATGCTACTTAAAATATTTGACCCAGGGACTAATATATCGTATCCTTCCCTTGTCCTGTCATTGTTAACAATTTGGGCACAAAGCAAGCCTATGTCTCTGCTGCAGACAACTCTGTCTGAATTTCTTATAAAACAAATCTTCTGTGTTTCTTAGAAAAAAATGTATTCTAATATTCCATCAGAATGAACCATACAGTATAGGCCAGGTGTGTCAAACTGGCAGCCTCCGGGCCGGATGCATCACGCCCACCCCAGCTACGCAAATGGGGAAAACGTCGCAAAATGTCATGTTACAGCAACGTGATGTTGCGAGTTTGACACCCATGGTATAAGCCCTTCCCCATAATGAGGATATCCTATAGAGAATTGTGAAGTTGTTTTTGTAAGCAAAGCAATATTGCTAGTTTCCTATGCAGTTTTTTAGATGTTAGACTTCCCTCTAATTTCCATCTGTTACTATGTGATAGGAGTTATTCTTCCCACAGAGTTTCTAGTTATCTACCCAAACAGCTCTGAGTTATATTATTAAAGTAGGGGTGGAGTACCTCTGGCCTGTGAGTCTGTAAGTTTTGCATATCCATTAACACCAAAACTCTTCCCCTCCACAAAGTCCTGTCTACAGAAACAAAGTGAAGATGTCATGAGAAAAGATATTCCAGTTTTTCCCTCCATGTCTGTATATCAGCAGTAATCTCCACACAATTCATTTCAACAAAAGGAAATATAGACTAGATTGCTGTCCTCTGTGGGGGAGGGGTTCTTTACTGGTGACGCCTCAGAAGGCATTCTGGGAGGTTGTTTGGCCCTTCAGTCATAACATTAAAAAGAGTAAATATTCTCACTCCTGCACTAGAGGGTAGGTAATAAGCATATGTTATTTTGCCTTCAAGCAATGAAGTTGTACCACCACTCGGAAAACAGCATGAACTGTCTGTCCTAAATCAAGTAGGACTGTAGTGGATATAGATTTCTGTTCACCTTTCTGTTTTATTCACACATAGAGAATTGATCAAAACAGAACAAAATGAGTAACACAGAAATGCTTTAAAAAGTGCCATGGAGTAATTTATTGACATTCCCCTATCCCTTTTAACCTTTATACAAACTCCTTCGCAACTTTTAGATAACCTTTAGTACAAAAAGCTGGAAAAGAGCTGTTTCGAGCAAAACAATTGACCAGAAAGAAAGTCTGTTATATAATAGTATTTGTGTATGTGAGATTAGCAACATTCTCCTCTATAGTCATTCACCTTGCATATGACATGCATATATTTCATATGTCAATAACATAGACATGATGTAAATAAATAAGCCGATCATGTTGGGTTCAGCCTAATAATCATAAGAGAGTAACTTTAGGTCAGTTCCTCTTGTACATAAAAGAGTCTATTGAAACACTTTTATTAGTTAGGATGTGAGGCTTTTTCAGTCTCATTTTCTATCTCTTTCCCACATTAACTGGGGAAAAAACCATTTGAACAAAATATTATATTTGGTCTTTTTATGCTGCTTTGTCTGAAGTCGATCTATATTATTGCCATTCATTTAATATTATAATAGAAAGTCTCTATGTGTACAGTGTCAGAGAACAAAAGAGTAATCTTGTTTGCATCTTCACTTGACCCTGCAAGCAGCACCTATAAAATTTCAGGATATATAGCTTTGATTAAATGCAATAGAAAAAGCAAAGAATTGTAGCCGATCCCAACTTGTTGCTGCCCAGATGCTGCTGAATTTTATAGGAACCGAAATCCTGCATACCTGGAGGGTACCAGGCAGGACAGCTGAGGCATTCCATAAAAGGGTGAAATATTCTTTGTGGCAATTTTTAAAAATGCTTCCATTTGCATTTTAAAAACAACTTTGTTTTGGTGTGTCTTTCAGGTAGCTTCAAAGCTGCTGCAAATGGAAGGATATTAAAGAAGCACTGTGAGTCTGAACAGCGTTGTTTGGACCGTTTGATGAATGATGTCCTTAAGCCTTATGTTCCTGCCTATCATGGAGATATTGTGAAGGATGGGGAGAGGTATAATCAGATGGAAGATCTCCTAGCTGATTTTGATTCTCCTTGTGTCATGGACTGCAAGATGGGAGTCAGGTTAGCTTTTTTTTTATAGACAAAAATATAGAGTAATCTGATTCTTACAACAATATTTGAAAATAAATGTGAGGCATATATAGATTTTATTACCTGTATGTGAGGCCAGCAAAGTAATATAGCCTTGCCCTTCCCTGACCCTGCTGAGGCTTGTTAAAGCAGCAGTGAAACACCTACTGATTGGTTTGCTCTAGTGGTTCCCAACCGTTTTTTGGCCATGCTCCACCTAAGCATCTCTAAAATCTTGGTGCCCCCCTCCCCCCGTGACATATAATTCTTACTTTACTCAAAAAGTGAACTATTCACATGGAGAAAGCTTAAAAGACCATTAACTTGGTTTAAACAAGGTTCAAATTGCCCCCATTAAAAATCAAATTGCCCCCCTGTGGGGCGTGGGCCCCACATTGGAAACCACTGCTCTAGTGCAAATCTGAAGTTCAATTTCAAATCAGATGTTCTTGCACAAGGGTGTCAAAATCACTTCATCATGGTGGTGTCACATGACATATTGGGACTTTTTCCCTCTTTGCTAAACTGGGTGTGGCCAATGTGTGACGTATCCGGCCTGTGGGCTGGGAGTTTGACAGCCCTGTTTTTGCATGATCACTATAGGTCAAGCTGATTTTTATCTCTGTTTGAAATCTGGCAGAGATTATTACCTTGGAAGAAGTAGAGGATTTCATATACTCCACTGAATAACAGAAAGAACAATCCAAAAGAAACTTCCCTAATCTAATGCTATTCTGCTTTGCTATTAACTTCCATTACCCTGAACATGTCAACTGATAAGAGCGGTGATGTCTAACATAACTGGGGCACAGGCCCAGGGTACTTGCAGGACCACCTTTTGCCTTCCTCCCACTGCCCTGTGTGCTCACACAGGACTGTCCTCCTCAGGGTGCCGTCGGCCAGACAATGTCGGCAGGCGGCCCCCAGAGCGAGGATGTTCTCGGTGGGCGCATTGACCCTCTGGAACAGGTTGCCTACTGAGCTTCGGACGGCCCCTGACCTCCGCTCCTTCTGCCGTGACCTGAAGACGTGGCTTTTCCAACAAATTGGCTGACCTGATGGGGGGGGTTTAATATTTTTAATTGTTTTAAATTGATTTTAAATTGTTATTTCAACTTTAAATTAATGATTGTTTATTGTTATTTTAACCTTTGTGAGCCGCCGCAAGTCATTCGGGAGAAGGGCGGCATATAAATCCTAACAATAAATAAATAAATAAATAAAATAAATAAATAAAATAACTTGATGAATATTCTGCAATTCTTATCTAAATAATTTAAAACATGGAAATTTGACAGAAGAGGAATTCTAACTCATTTGGGCGAGTAGTGTATCTAGGACTTTTATTTTTATCTCACCTTTATTTTTATAAATAACTCAAGGCAGTAAACATACCTAATACTCTTTCCTCCTCCAATTTTTTGCACAACAACCCTGTGTTGTGGGTTAGTTTTAGAGAGAGTGACTGGCCCAAGTCATCAAGCTGCCCTTTATGCTTAAAGTGGAACTGAAACAGTGGTGGGTTTCAAATTTTTTTACTACCGGTTCTGTGGGTGTCAGTTGGTGTGTGTGGCATGGCTTGTTGGGCGTGGCTTGGTGAGTGTGGCAGGGGAAGGATACTGTAAAATCTCCATTCCCTCCGCAATCCAGGGGAAGGTTACTTCAAAATCCCCATTTCCAGCTGGAACTTGGGAGGCAGAGAATAAATGGGGGCAGGGCCAGTCAGAATTTTTACTACTGGTTCTCCGAATTTCTGCTACTGGTTCTCCAGAACTGGTCAGAACCTGCTGAAACCTATCTCTTAACTGGAATCATCGTTTCCAGGTTTCTTGAGGAAAAAGTCCTTCATAAACTATAGCATTTTTGGTATTGAATTATGCTCTGTAGCCATGATAGATAAGGAAATTTACTGCCCTTTGTCATCATAAATTTACTTTTGTAAAAAAGGCTGTTTGCTGCTTGATTTAGAATATTTTTGCACTTAAGGAAAGCAAAAATCAAATTAACTGCATGAACAAATGGAAAAACATTCAAATCTGTGGGTTGACCATCACATTTCTCCAAAAAAGTACATCCTTGTCAGAGAGATAATAGAGGATTACTATAGTTTACTGGCTCTAGAAACAACTGTAAATTTGCTGTTCTTCTGTAACTGTGTTTGAGAGTGTGTTTAGCACAGCTCTTCAATTATATATAGAACCTTGTCTGCTCTATTGAAAATAAAATATACAGAAAATACTCTATTTAATAATATGTTTTAAAGATCTGTGTGGGACGCGGTGACTCAGTGGCTTGGACGCTGAGCTTGTCGATCGAAAGGTCGGCAGTTCAGTGGTTCGAATCCCTAGTGCCGTGTAACAGGGTGAGTTCCCATTACTTGTCCCAGCTTCTGCCAACCTAGCAGTTCGAAAGCACATAAAAAATGCAAGTAGAAAAA
>JANHFM010003505.1:30736-48604 GCA_032468115.1 Grayia smithii | reverse complement strand
GGGATTTATTTTTCCCTCCATAACTTATGTCCAATGAGAGGTGACTTGAGAGTTTATGCCCTTATATGGACATAACATTTATTATGCTTTGTAAATGGAAAGTATAGGTTTTTGTCAGGGTGGCTTATCAGTGATTGTGGGGCAGGAAGAAATACATTTCACATTCAGCCATGTAAAAGACTTTGGGCCAGTTTCTCTTTCTCTCAGCTCAGCCTACAGAGTAATACAATCTCAATTGTCCATGAATTTTCCAGTCCCCTTTTTAAACCATGCAGGTCTGTTACCGGCACTCTGTGGGGTGACAGCAAGTTTAATTATGCCCTGTGCAAAGAATTTATATTTCCTTTTATGAGTTCCAAAGTGAGAGAGGGAGAAAAACGTACTTTGCATATACTGCAACATTTATTTTCTTTTGTTATTCTTGTCCTCCGTTACTGCTGTAATCCCATTTCTTCATAGGCAGAATCCCATTTTAGCCCTTCATCATTTTGGTGGTGTTTCATTTCAGAATAACAGAGTTGGAAGGGACCTTGGAGGTCTTCTAAGCCAAGCCCTTGCTTAAGCAGGAAGTCCTATATCATTTCAGACAACGGTTGACATAGAAACATATTCTATCTAACAGAATCAATTTTCCTTTTCCACTTATTTGTCATGGTTTTCCAGTACAGACCGTGTTGCCATTTCATACATGCACAACTTCTTAAAGCTTCTTCACTTTCAAGATCATTTCTACATTTCTTTTATTATAACAGAGTTGGAAGGGACCTTGGAGGTCTTCTAGTCCAACCCCCTACTCAAGCAGAAAACCCTATACCATTTCATACAAATGGTTGTCCAATCTCTTCTTAAAAGCCTCCAGTGAAGGGACACCCACAACGTCTGGTCTCAAGTTGTTTCACTGATTAAATATTCTAACTGTCAAGAAATTTCTCCTTAGTTCTAGGTTGGTTCTCTCCTTGTTAGTTTCCATCCATTGCTTCTTGTCCTGCCCTCAGTAACTGTTGAGAATAGGTTGACCCCTTCTTCTTTGTAGCAGTCCCTTAGATATTATCATTTCATTAAAAAAAAGTCCCACAGCTTTGCAATGTACTTTTTGAGGTATGGTAACAAGAACTGTAAGGGATGTGGTGTCTCAGTGGCTAAGATGCTGAGCTTATCAATCAAAAGGTCGGCAGTTCAGTGGTTCAAATCTCTAGTGCTGCTTAACATGGTGAGCTTCCATTACTTGTCCCAGCTTCTGCCAACCTAACTGTTCGAAAGTATGTAAAAAATGCAACTAGAAAAATAGGGGCCACCTTTGGTGGGAAGGTAACAGTGTTCCATGCACCTTTGGCATTTAGTCATGCTGGCCACATGACCACAGAGATGTCTTCTGACAGCACTGGTCTTCGGCTTTGAAACAGAGATGAGCACTGCCCCCTAGCGTCGGGAACGACTAGCACATATGTGCGAGGGGAACCTTTACCTTTACCTTATTAAATATATATATTTCAAGCAAATTGATGTCTCCCAGATTTGTTGGGACTGCAGATCCAAAAATTTCCAGATATCATGGCCAATGGCAAAAGTAACTTCAGACACAGTAGTTCTAAGAGTTACTAGGTTCTTAACTAGGTTGGTAAAAAACAGCATATATTGGAGAAAATTCAGAAAAACTACAGCATATGAAATTGTTTGATATCCATGATTAGCAGAATGCAATCCTAGAATGTACTCCCGCCGCCCAGCTAGTATTCAGGTCTCTGTTGCGCATGCACGGAGGGCAGGGTGTGTGTGGGGGCACGCGTGCATGTTCAAGGGCATGCATGGGCGCATGCAGGGGGCCGTGCAAAGATTGTATTTGAGGGGTTTGTGTGTGCTTTGGGCACTCAGTCCGGAAAAGGTTAGCCATCACTGCTTTAGATAGTATTGTATGACCCTTCAGTTCTCAGTAGCTCAGTCAGCATGGCCAGCCAATAGCAAGGGATTATGCGAGCAGTAAAACCCCTATATGCTGTATGCCCATGATTTAAAATGTTATCAATAAATATGTCAATGAACATTTTGCGGATATTATATGCTCTTTTCAGATTGATGTTCTCACGTAAATATATACCCTTTCATGTTTGAGATACAAAACAACTCAGAAATTAGAAGCTCTCATGTCTAGGAGTGTATTGCAAATGTGGAGTTGAATTAAAGTAAAATTAAATCTGTAGTTTATGGGATATATAAACCAGAATTAGGAATATTTAAAGTTACAGGACACTGAAAAAGTGCAAGGTAGTTGCATATCTATTGTTAAATAAGTACTCCACAGTGATATTTCAAGAAGTATAGCAGTTCATGTTGGAGGACAGAGCTCCCTAGTGGGCAAATAGGGAAAATAACAAAAACAAAGCAAAACACCCATTTTTGTTCAATCTACTGTATTCCATACCTAGGTTCATTGTACTACAATGATGGAAGTACTTTAGATATGGAAAACATTCCAAAATTAATACCTTAAGGAAACCATGGAGCTTTCAGAACAACTAGCGACTCAGACCATTTCTAGCTACATACTGTATGTATCATTGAAAAAGAAAACGATTATTTTTACAAGCACTCTTCATACCATGTACTTTGGAAACTAAAGTGCCTTCAACTTTTCAGAGTAGGCTATACAGGAAGGACCATGCCATTGGAGGACAATTCTGTCCACATTAGAGAGTGCGTCCAATATTTAAATCTGATTGACTCCAATATGTTCATTTGAATTGCTCAAAAAAGTTGCCATTATTGTACTGATTATAGATGATGTTGACTTTCATAATATTGCAATAAATTAAGATGCTGTAGAGCCGTGATGGAGAACCTATGACACGTGTGCCACAGGTGGCATACATAGCCATATCAGAGGGCATGTGAGCTCAGCTCCGGCACACATGTGCGTGCTGGCCAGCTGATTTTCAGGCCTTCTGACCCACTGGAAGTAAGGAAATAGGCTGTTTCCTGCCTCCGGAGGGCCTCGGGAGGTGGACGGAAGGCCTGGTTTTCTCTCTCCTCAAGTTCCAGAGCCTTTCTAGGAGCTTGGGGAGGTGAAAACAGCCTTTCCCACACACCCCAGAGGCTCTCCGGAAGAAGGAAATGGCCCATATGCCAATCTCCAGCCATCGTGTGCTGGGACGGGGAGAGAGGGAGTGGGGGAGTCGCGTGCACATGCATATGTGATCTCCACCCCCACCCCCACTCCTGGCATACAATGGCAAAAAGGTAAAGTAAGAGTATAGATGAGTAATTTGTATTCCTCCTTGAGGCCCAACAATAAAAAGTTATGTTTCAATGACTGTCTTATTCCAGAGAAGACAGGGAGGAATCTGTGCACCTGCCCAAACATCAGTGGTACAGTAGTAATAAATTGGTTTCCAAATATAATAATGTGAACATATACTGGCTTTGCAGGACCTATGTGGAAGAGGAATTATCAAAGGCCAGAAAGAAGCCAAGTTTGCGGAAAGACATGTATCAGAAGATGATCGAAGTAGATCCTGAGGCTCCGACTGAGGAAGAGAATGCTCAACATGCAGTGACCAAGCCTCGATACATGCAGTGGAGAGAAACTATAAGTTCTACAGCAACATTAGGGTTTCGGATTGAAGGAATAAAGGTAGCCTTTCAGATTTGTTGCAACAGTGCATGGGAAATGAATCTGCAATTAACTTGTCATGTAATGTAAAATATCAAATATTTTTGTCTAGGTTTAACCATTCCATATATAATATATCTTTGCAGAATACGTGTTATTGAGACAGTTTTCTTTGGAGACAGATGTGATTTTCGATTATTAACTTGGTATGGCAGGATCATGGAATTCTTTGTGGCTGTTCTGACCTAGGCTTCCTGAGACAATAAAAAGCACACGATTAGTTCCAAAATCCCTCTTTTTATTTCAATGGCTGTGAATTCTGTTCATTCACAGCCTGTAATGAGTCACAAATAGTTTGTAAAGAATCCGACAGACGTCTGCCATAGTTCTTTGGGATAAGCACCCAGCTTTATTTCTCTTGACACCTGCCAAAGACCTAATTGGCAATTAGCTTTGCAAGACCACATGGAGCACAGAGTCAAAACAGAACTTTAGAATTTAAACTGACCAAAATGAACAAAATTGCTTCCTGCAAAAGCTCATGTGCCTTTGCTCCTCCTTTATGTCTTATGGGAGGGGCCAATCATCTCCAAGATGTACTCCTGAGTTGTCCCTTTTGTTTTAACTGTTCTTGCCTTCTGGCAGTTCTGCGTATGCGCGCACTGGGAACAGGCTCCCCCTGTTCCTCTGCCTTGCTGATGTCCAACTCTGGAGGGTCCGGAGGCAGCACATAAATCCCAGATGGCTCTAGCCCCCTCTCTGCCTCCGATGCAGAGCCCTCGTTCAAGCCTTCCCCAGACTCCAGGACTGGCCCATGTTCCTCCCCAACCTCCTCACTGTCTGACTCTGCTGCTAGCTTCGCAGGCTGCCAGCGGACCACAACAGTGGCATTAACTCTTTCCCTTCTTCTTTTTGTGTTGAATCATTGGACACATGCAGCTGACAGATGTAAAACTTCTTGACTTGCCTTGCCCTGTTATATTATTATATATAATCATAAAGGTTCATATAGTAGTAGCTTTTAACCTACTTATTCAACTAAGAGACTGGTCTTATGAATGGAGAATATAACAACATGTGAATTCTTCCTAAGAAACCCTGACTAGTGCAATCCAGTATGATTTTTCAGAGGCTTAGGTTTGCTATAGCCTTATCCCTGTCATGAAGCCATTTTGTCTGGCTACAAAAAAGGAATGGACTGATTCATGGAAGTCATGGGGATCAATAGGAAAGTAATATGGGACAGACTATTGGACTAGATGAGCCAGAGTCCAATTCAGCAGAGCACTGCTTATGTTCATATAGTGCAATGTGTCTCATACCTTATTCTTCCTTGTCTACCTGAGCAATAGTAAAAGCTTAGATGTAAATGGTTTACTTGATGTTGCAGACATTACAACATTCCCCCAGTTGCTTGGATATCTAAATAAGTACAAAACAGTTTTTGAGTGATATTAACACATTGAAACTTGGCTGTGTCTATACTGGTTTCAGATACCAGTTCTTAGTAAAGCTAAGCTGCTAGGAAGGAAATATTAAATTCTTATAGAAACTACAATAAAAAGTTGTTTTTTAGTCTACTTATTGTTTTTAATACTTTTTTAAAAATGCTATCTGAAAAATTATTGAAGCCCAAAGCATGCAAGTGTCCCATTTTCAGGAAGGTAAAAGCAAGAGTAAAAATAAGATGCTGAATGTGTTTTGAATAGAGGAACTATGGTGCCAAAAGAGATAGTTTGATATTTCAGTCCAGATCTAAACTACACCAGTGGGTTATATCTGCTTGCTTATATTAATTTCAGGCATCTTCTGTGCTCATTAAACTAAAGTTTAAGAGGAGGGTTATATAATTAATTTCATGGGTTTAAACGAACATTGGGTAGTAAATTTAGGAATAACATTATTGAGTTTAGTGAAATAATGGCCTTCAACTTCTAATTGTTGCACTGAATACAATCTCCTTACAATAGCTTACTACATTAAAACCTTAATATAACAACTTGTAAGGGTAAACATATCGATTCTTTCCAGCGTTATAATTTCCATGATGACAAAATGCATTGGGTTGAAGCGCTACATATCTAGCATTGTTCAATATGATATCTGCTCATGAAATGAATTTTTCTCACCTCCTTTGCAATCATATCCAAAATAATTTGCATTCAGCCTTCGAAAAAAGTTTCAAATGGAAGAAAAATGCCTCCGACAGCAGCAGCTAGATGCAACAGATTTCACTGAAAGCTTTAAACATAGAAATGACTTCTCTAGGTTCCCCAGAACAACAACAAAAAAAGCAGTCTTCCCCCACCTCCCATGGCTGTTTATTAAGCTCTGATTATGTCTCAGTTTTTTGCTCTAAATTTTGTCATAGGATATATTGCATTCTGTTTAGTTAACTGCAAGTGGTATTAATAGAAAAAGATTCTTCTGAGTAATAGCCATGTTTTTGTCATTGTTTTTTTAAAGAAAGAAGATGGCACCGTGAACAGGGATTTCAAGAAGACTCGGACAAAGGAACAAGTCATGGACGCCTTCAGAGAATTTACAAAAGGAAACCATAACATTCTGGTGAGTCACTCCAGCTATTTCCTTTGACGTTCCTTACTTTGGATTAATTCAACATCCAAAACCACATGCCAAAATGAAAAGGGGAGATATGTAATGAAATAGGCAATACTTTCACTCATGGATCAGCAGGCAACAACTGCCCCCAAATACATTTTTATGCTGCTTTGAATTCTCTTCCCACCCCAATATCGTGCTGCCAAAATTCAGCAGCAGTAAAATGTTGAGATTTGGGTGGGAATCTTTTTATTAATGAGCCCCTAAAATAAGTTACCCACTTTGAGTAAAAACAATAAAAACACTGCAGCCAAGTAAGTCCAAAATATTGTTTTTTTGCAATAGTTGATGATGTCATAGTAATATGTTTTTTCAGGGCTCCAAAATAAAAATAAGTGTTGCCACTGAGCAAAATAAAGTTGCCTAACTCTTGCTTTAACTAAACTAAACCCTAAATAGATTGGTTCAAATTATGACATCTTGCTCAAAAGCTTTTCAATCTCTTCATATTATAAACAAAATTTTAAATGTCCCTCAGAAGAAATTGATTTTGAAAGGAAGCATATAAAAATTGGAATATATAATCAAAATTGTGTTATCTCTTTAGTTTGTTGAACATATGAATGTTAAGCCCAGTCAGATTTAGTGGAATCCTTTTTTTCTTTTCTTTTATTAAATTGTTATCCTGATGAAAAGAAATAAACTGCTTATTTTCTAGAGCCAATATACCATTCTAATCCACAGAGTCAGTAGTTTACAAACTCCTTTCCAGTAAAAGGATTAAAAAAGAATATATTAAAATAGCAAACAAATTAAGACAAACAATAAATTACCATTGCAATAAACTTTGCACAAAGTAATAAACAAATTTCACACACATACAACTGTAGGGAGCTTCCTTCTACACAAGAATCAAAGGGCTTTGAAATAGCAGACCTTAAGACCTTTTCAGAATGTTAACAGGAAAGGGACTAGTCTAATTTTGCAGTGGTGGGTGGCTGAGTGGGTGGCAGACAGTTTTCACAAAGAAGACTCATCCTCAGAATCCCTGTGAGTGATGTTCTCTTAAAGAAGGACTTAACACATGGATGGAAATGGAAATGGGAGCAGGATTTCCAGGTCCCAAACCATATGGGTCGTTATAGGAAAGTAACTAGCAACTGTCACAGTTCCTGAAATAGTGGTGTTACATAAGAATATCTTGTAATAGCTATCATTACTCAAGCCACTGCATTCTGAAGCAGCCAATACAGGGCATATTGCAATATTCCAAAAAGTGTTAATTAAGGAATGAGACTCTTTTCAGGCAAAGTTGTACCTGATGCACAAAATGTAATTTATGCAAAGACCCTGATTAGTCACCTTGATAAAGAACTGGGAGTGCAGGAAGAGCCCTAGATTTTGAATCAGTTCTGTCTAGGCTAGTGCGATCTGTCCAGAACTAGCTATCCATTTACTGGGATTAAGCCTAAGCCTCTTCTCTTCCATCCATATCTTGATAGCTTCCAGCCATCAAGAGAGAACATTAGCCATGTCTCTTGTTCGGCCCAGGATCAAGATATACAACTGAGTTCTATCTGCATACTGAAGATACTTCACCATGACTGCCAGATGACTTCTCCCAATAGCTTCATATATGGAGATGTTAAAAAGAAGAAGTGAGAAAACCAAGCCTTGCAAGACACCATAATAAGAGCTCTCCTCCAGTACTCAAAAGGAAGAGAACAACTTGGAAAACAGCTCCCCCAAACCTAACCCATATAGGCAATTGAGGACACCATGAGGTCCAGCAAGACCAAGAGAGGCACACTGTCATTGTACAATTTCACTACAAGTATGTAGTGAATATACTTACATCTGCAAGTATGATCAAACTGGCTTCAGTGCCATATTCAAGCCCAGGTTCTGTCTGAAATGAGTCTAGAATATCTGTTTCTAAAACATACATCTATTTCTTCTAGGCATTTTTACTGTGATAGTTATTTAACATTGCTGAATTCAGCAGTAATGTTATGAGATAGGCCACCACTACTTTGAAACCAGTGACAGCATCTCCTTTCTAAAGGATGCAGTAACCATCACTCTGGCCCTAACCGTTTCCTGCTTTTACCAGTCAGGAAAGGCAAGATCTGGTGATAGAGTATAAAAGGCAGAGCTGACCTTACAGAATCTGATGACCACGACTAAGTACAAATGCGTTCAACTCTCATTCCAAGACAAAAAACAGATCTCATTTGTGGCTTCCCAACTGGGTTGAGGCCAGGATGGTTTGGTACAAGGCCATGGTGGCCATGAATTCCTGGGCCACCTTTGAAAGTTCAACCTAGAAGGAAAATCTAAAGTCACCCAGCACCATAAACCTGAGTAACAGAGAAATGAGGTTGAGCTGGGAGGGATACTGGCTAACATTCAGTGTGAAATCATTTTTATGCAAATAAATTTGTTTGCAATCTTGTCTTGTAGGAAGGTGTGAACAAAATTAAAGTTGAATAACTCTATAATCCAAATATCTAATGTTAAAGGTGGACAGTCTGTGCTTCAGCGCCAACTGCGGCACTCAAAAGACTAGGAGAAAAAGAGGAGGTATTCCCTCCTCTACTCTCATCTTTTATACATTTTTTATAAGTCATTTGGTATTTGGGTTGAGATATGGAACTTATCTGATTCAGGAATAATGCCTTGGGGGGGGGTGTGCGCGCATGCGCGCGCGCGCAGGCTGACACAATATATGTCTTATAAATTTTTTTCTTGCAATTTCAGAACAGTTATCTTAACCGGTTAAAGGGGATACATGATACTTTGGAAACATCACCATTCTTCATGACCCATGAGGTAAAATTATTCATTTCCCCTTTTGTCTTTTAAAAAAACTAGAGCTAGGTCAAATCATATTACCTAAACACACAAATGGAAATCATTGGGCATCTGGTTCATGAAAATTCAAAAGAATGCATATACATCACAACTGTGTGCATTGAGAACACCAGGAAACAATTTTTACTCCCTCACATGTTGAAATATTGCTACTTTTAAAAATTCAGAACCTAAAATTTCAGTGTTTAATTTTTTAATACCAATATCCTGTTGGGATATATTTTTTAAGTTACAATCTTATTTTCAGAAGAATTTGGAACACTTGTTCTTAATTCCTGCTCTAGGATACTCAGTTCTTTTGCATTTGCTTTTGCAGGTAATTGGGAGTTCCCTTCTCTTCATCCATGACAAGAGGGAGCAGGCCAAAGTATGGATGATTGATTTTGGGAAAACCACTCCACTTCCAGAGGGACAGGTTCTGCAGCACAATGTGCCCTGGATAGAGGGGAACAGAGAGGATGGCTACCTCTGGGGGCTGGATAATTTAATTAAGATCCTAACAGAGTTGTCTCAACGTGAAGATCTGCATTAAAGCCAAGGATCCACAATCTACAACCTAGTTCCTCCAACTGACTTTCTGATCTGCACTACAAGACACTTTTCTTCACTTTCTCTTCCAGTTCTAAAATTTAGAAGTTCCTTTTCTTTTATTTAAGGTGTAAATAAAATGTGATGTTCCCAAAGAAACACTGAACAAGAAGTTAAAAATTAGACAAAGCAGATAGCAATGTTGGCCTTAGGAGTTAGGTCTCCTGCATCCTAAAACAGGAAAATTCTTTTGTATATAAAAAAATTGATAAAGTTCGTATATGCTTGAGCACCAGAAAGATAATTCTCTAGACTTGTTTAAATTGTATCTCTAGAGTGAAGGATGCATTTGTAGTTATCTGCTGCCCTCTCATGTCCAAAGCTAGCATTATTTGGGGCAACTGATGTTGAAAGCATGCTTATATTGGGCATTTTCTTATAGGTGTTCTTTCTTCATGGGAATGTTCCACAAAAGGAATGGTAGCAACTTATATTTACTAACTTTCCTAAATATAAGAATTAGAATATAATAGTTTATAGAAATGATTAACAACAGATAGACCTTTCTACATAACAAAGTACTTTCTTGTTGGCTTACTGTGCAATATATACATAGTTGTAGCATCTGCAAAAGTTTTCCTTTGCAGGTTACATTACATGGTGCATCCATTTAGCAACTGAAATTAGTTTGGACTACTGAGAGCAAGGGTCTGATCCCTTCTGTACCCTTCCATTAGCTTGGGATGACCTGGTAACATGGCAGGAAAAGGGCTGCTGCACTGGCAGAGGCACTGACTGCCATCCTCTGGGTGTCTTTTTGTTAGCACTGCAGTCCCTTTTGAAAATGATAATGTATTCTCCTGCAAATCATTCCAAATCTCCCATTGTAAGAAGAGAGATTAACTAGACCGAACATATCAGCAAGCAGAGTATTGTAATGGTAAAGTTTCATAATGTTTGTATGCTTGGCAAAGAATATGAGAAAGGAGATAGCAAGTAATTTGGTAGGTAATATAGGCAGACTCTCTAAATAAGGATTTGCCTCTTTCATTCTTGCAAATATATCTGACTCTCTATTAAGATATATATTAGTTATGTTCCTGGAACATTTGAATTAGACTGCTGAAATCAAGTGGTCAGCAACTGGGAGAGAAAGATTATTGGTGCATTTGATTTTCTTGGAGAACTCATAATACTGCAGAAACCTTGGATGTTGAGACTATAAGTTTATGTTACATTTTTTTCTGAGCCATTTCCTGGCTATTTGTTTAAAACTTTCCATATTTATAATGTATTCCATATTCCTCTATAGCCACTTGTTACTATTTTTTTTCAAACAGTAATTCTGTAATCCTGTTTCTTGCATCCAGAGGTTGCTTGAATTGTTCCTTGAAACAATTGAATTTGTTTTAGAGGGTGGCTATCCATTGGCATACAGTCCCTTTGAAAGCTTTTCAGAAAGATTCTATCCCACTGAGTGTTGCTCCATTCATATATCACTAAGATAATGTTTTTTCTTAGTGCTGTTGTAAATAATTGCTTTGCTTAGAAGTTTTTTCCCTTCAGGCTTCCTATGCTGTTTAATAATAGCCTATGCTGAAAGTGCCTTATGGACTCGTGTCGTTCCACTAAGTGTCATGAAAAAAAATTTGTGGCTTTTTTAAAGTAGTATTTATTGCCATACTTTTAGTTATCTAGAACACTAAGTCTTAATGCATGGAATTTTTTAAAAGGATAATGCTTGGCTTTTGAAATCTCTTTCCGCATTTATGGAAAGGGGAAAACCATAAAACAGCTTCAAGTCATCCTATTTTAAAAATGTATTTAGCTTTTAAATTACTTCTATTATATACTTTTTTTTAAAAAAATATGCTGGTTTGTTTGTAAAATAAGATTCTTTGCTTTTTGGCTTTTCAAGAAGTGAAATATTTCTCCAGATATCTTTTGGATCTTTCTGGAGGCTGGAACTATTGCTGTGAGGTATTTCTCCTAATACTTTCCACCCCGTTCCCCTTGATTAGCAAGGAGATGAGGAGCTTGCAGTTATAGAACATCACCAATGCACAGTGCCTGTAAATCAAACAACTTAAAATAAAAACATGGAACATGATTTTTTGTTGTGATAGTTTATCATTTCTAATTGTGTAATATTTACTTCTGATATTCTGGTAATGAGAGACTGGTCTAAGAAATTGTATATTTCTTAATATACGATACTTTGATCTACTGAGCAGTAGTACAATTTTGACAATGTGGGACAATCAAAGTCCTAAATCTAGGACTTCTATCATACAGTAACAAAATTACTAAGATTTCTAAATATACCTACTTAACAACTTGACATAGATTTAGATTTTGGCATAGGTATATAATTGTCTGATGTTCAAGTCAATGAATTATTCAGTTCAAACTATAGTATAGCAAAGAGTAATGTTTTAGAGATTTTTAATATCTTGAATTTAAGCCATGCTAATGACTTGTTAAACACCAGTTACTTTATATTTTTCATGCCAGTATTTTTTATTCCATCTCACTATGTATCTCAATAAAACAATTGTCCGTTCTTAACAAGCACGTGCATATCCCTACAAGGTGAGAGGTATAAGTATTCATAGGTGTATGAATAAGTAACAGAAAAATGTAAGTTAGTTCATTGTTCTATTTTTCTGTATGGTCTCTATCTATAATGCATATGAGATTGTGCATACTATAGTAATTGATTTGGAAATGAATCCCAGTGCTGTCACTTAAATAGCATACTGGCTAATTGAGGCAAATTTATATTAAACTCTTTGTAGTAGAAAATTATCATTTTTTCTCAGAGTTCTGGCTCTTTTCAGTTACCCAGATTGGACTTTATCCTGATATCCCAGAATTAGGTAAGACAATTTATCAAGTTATTTGAATGATGGACAGCTTGATTGATACATGCAACAAATTTAGTCACATTTTAAACACACACAAACTAACATAATAGGGACAGTGTTTCTGGATTTGTTCCTTCTGTGTTGCTTTATATGTTGAGGGAAAGGTACTGTTCACTCTTATCTCAGAACTACCTTGGTTCGTCATCTTCATTATGAGGTGGTAACTAATTTCTGAGCAACTCCAGTTACCATATCAAAATTGGACCAGGCAGTTATAGAACAAATATAAGTGCAAAATAATTGCACTAGCCTGGGAGCTATGCTATGGAAGTTTTGGATGTTTTCACACCTAAGAATAAACATAGACCTCAGTAGTCATAGTTGCAAATTTTCAAAAAAGTCAGAAAAAAATGTTAAAGCACTTGTCTAATGTAATTACATACTTTCTGAAATCAGGATAAATGAAAATCTCACAGTAACCTTAAAATAGCACTTAGATTATGCAGTGGAGAAAGACCAAATGTAGTGAAGATAAGAGCACAGGCTCTTATTGCTCCAGTTCCCTGAGGTGAACTTTTGACACAGATTAGTGAATTTTATAAAGTTTTATCAGCTTTTCAACTTTGCCTTTCCTGAAAACCAGCTATGTTGGTTCAGCATTCAGATTTTAAAAAAGAAAGGGTGAGAAATCACTAATGGAGTTTCACTTACGGTCACCTTGCTGATCTCTTGACTCTTGTACTTGGGGGTTTGTTGCATGCAAATTTTACACAATGATTCTGTTCAATTTCAATGCTTTCTCTTCTGGTAATTTCTCATTCATTACTGGGGGAAACTGGAATACTTCTAGCTTTCTGCTTGTAATTATATCTGTGAAATTTTTCAAGTGGTCTGGAGACTAAGAAAGACTAAGGCAAAATGAAACAGAACAGGCTTATTGTATAACTTGGTGCCCTCCAGATTCTTGGATTTCACCATCCATAATTCTTAGTAATTAGGGCTAAAAATAATCAGGATCTGTCACATATGGTATAATCAGCTTAATATACTCTCAGCATTTTTATTTAATTCAGGCAAAAGATCCGGCTGTACATTTAACAATAGCCTTTATAAACAACTTTCCTATAACATGAGATGGTTGGGTTCAGTCTAGCCAAAAGATGGCAGCACTTTCCTATGAGACTTGCAGACACTTTCTCTTGTTCACACACTAGCAAGAACAGAATAAAAACGATCTGATCCAAATTAGTTTTTTTGAATAATGTTTCAGAATTAATGATAGTCATGTCTTCGTAATAGAACTAAGGCGCAGGTGCCTGTTTCATAAGAATGAAGCAATAGGTTTCAGAAGCATGTGGCCTATTAGCAATTTCAGATCCCTGTATACCATTGTACTCTCTGCATAACTAAAATCTGGATGTTATAAAAATGAAAACATGTACATCTTATTTGATTCTGATATATTTGAGAGATCTAACGTTGATAGCCTTACAATGGCTTAATAATAATAATATAAATTTATGCAAGACAATTAATAGCAAAACATAATCAAATATATCAGACCCACAACAAAACAGAAATACAACAAAATTATCAATAGGAATAATTACTCATCAGTTCTTCCTATATTTCTTGTGAAATAACGGTGGTAATTTATTCTTTAAATTTCAGAAATAAGTACAGCAAGTCACATCTGGAAAGACTGAACTATCTTAAATAACATTTACATGGTCTGGTGAATGATGGCTGCTCCCCAGTACAGAACTGTTATAATCACATATTTCTAATACGATAACTCTGATTAGAAAGAGAAAGGCTACCAGAAAACATGGATGGTAAATCACATAGAGTCTCATTGAAGCTGATTATGAGCTGCTGGTATTTACAGCAGATTGCATTATTTCATTTTTACTTCCCTCTCAATTTAGAGACAATGAAATAGATCCCAATATTAGCTAATACAAGATCAGTCATGATATTTAAAACCGAATTGTACAATGCTGAAATAGTGGCTCAGCTAGAAGAATGTTCAGCCCTTTCCTGCTAAAGGAAAATGACTAGTATATTCTTGGCAAGGGCTCAATTCAGTGGTGGGTTGCCCCTGGTTTGCGCGATCCGGTAGCGGTGACGCTGTGATGTCACCAAACCGGTTCTACGCGTCCCGGACCACGCCCCCCCCGCGCGCCCATACTTATCGGCCCAGTCATGGAGCACGCAGAGTGCGCTTGTGCGCAGAAAACTTTTTTTGATGTTTTTTGCCCAAAAAAAGCTTCTGTGCATGTGCAGGAGTGCCCGTCTGGCACATGCGCAAAGCGCACGCATGCGCCAGATGCGCACTCCATGCACCCCGACCACGCGCAAAGCGCGTGCACCTTTAGAACCGGTAGGACAGGTAAGTAGAACCCACCCCGGCTCAATTCAACATCTATGTTTGCATGTCATACCCATGGTTAATTCTAGTTTATCGAATTAACCCAATTTTCTGGTTCTGCATGAGAGATTGAATCTTGAGATAACCACAGAGTCTGGGTTTGAGGTATATGACAACAAGTAGTGGACTAGCTTATGACCTGATATGGTGTACATCCTGGAAACACAAACAGCATTCTCTTGAGTGAAAGGAAGGCACTAGCTCAGATGGATAGAACTACTCCCTGCAGTAATTTGAGGAGGAAAGTTACATATTCAAGAGACATGTGAAGTTTTTAGGTCTCAATGCTTCCATGTGAGCTTTTTTCCAGATCTTCTAGCAGAGGTTTCTCAGTGAGTCTCTCCAAATATGACAACTTTCAGATGTGCTATCATTTCCATGCCCTGACAGCTATTAATTTATTGCCAACTTCCATGCTCGGTTGCGATATTTCTAGCTCACATTTTTCCCCCAAGCAGTTCAAAGCCATTTATGATATGTGGGGGAAGCAATGATGAACTGAAGACCATGGAAGAATGAGGAGCTGGTGAATGATCTGGCTTCTCAGAATTGTTCTCTGAAGGAATTCCTCTGGAGAGGACTCGGAATAGCCCAAAGTGCTTCAGATGACATGTTTGTAAGACAGAAGTCACCAGTGACTTTGGAGATCTGGGGACCAAGGAATTGCCATCTTTGCCCAAGCCACAGTAGATACCTTTAAAAGGATACTGTATTCACATACTTTCTTTCTGAATTACTCATGAAATTGCTTGTTAAAAGGGGTTTTGCCTACTGAGAACCTTCAGAAGGACAAGTCTCATTACACAGGTGATTCTCCTTCAATCTTTGGCAAAAGAAGTTTTATGCAGCTATATGGACTTAAACAAACAACAGAAGATTGATTAGATTAGAACACTAATTTTGAAAACTTATAAATGGACTAAGGAGTCCTATAGATTTGAAATAAGTTTTGAAAATAATTGCAAGAATCCTTTCTGTGAGTTGTTTAGAATTCTTTTAAAATATATGAAATTAAGTATAAGACACCTTCAGATGGGAAAATGCTATTGATTAGGGGAAGAAAATGAGAATTTGAAGATTGGACTCTAAGGGAATCAGAAAGAACTAAAGGATATAATTAAAGGAGAAGAGATCCATTAATACAGGATTGAACAAAATACTCTACTTTTAGAAGGATTCAAGGATATTTGAGAACAATGCACTCAGAAGTTAGTCTAAGACTGTCTTTTATCATAAAAATCTATTTTAAAAGGTTATAGAAGAGAATCAGATTTCACTGGACAAGATTGACACTGAGGCTGATTTGAATGTAGCTTTAAAAATGACAAATTTATAAGAATAATATGGGGAAAATGTTACACTGGATTTATAAAAATGAGCTGATGTTGTAATGATTAAAAGGAATATACAAATAACAAACCAGTGACTTGGATAACATAATTTCCTTATTTTGTATTTATAAGACATGTGTTACAAGTTTTGAATTTGAGCATTTTTGAGAAGAGACAAAAAAGAAAATGAAAAGAAATAAAATTCTTGAACACCTTTTAAGGAATTAAAGAGGTTATTAAAATCAAAGGGAAGAAATATAATTTTTTAAATAATTCTTTATAAGTTTATTTGATAAAGAAACACACACCCACCATATTTGACAATGACTAAGTATCTATAAAGATTTGTTTATAGATGGGATGAGATCTTTTTTTGTGTTCTTAGAGAAGGTGATAAATCACTGAAATTGTTTAAAGTTGTTATGATGAAGGAGGAAGTCATTTATTTATATATCTCTTTTTTCCGTTATATTTCTTCCTTTTAATTTTTCTCTCTGCAGTTTTTATGTTTTATATTTTTCTTAGTTTGTATTAGCTGTTTATCTTTCTATTTGTAAATAATAAATATTATTTATTGGTAATATTAATAATAATTTAATGATAAAAATAATTATTTAAAAGGCCATCTAAAACATATGGTATGCAGTGGTCAGGAGGTTGCTTACCTTAAAGTTGTCAGTCACCTTTGAGCTTCATTAGTCTTAACTAGGGTTTGAAATAGGCCTTTTATGAGATTCTTATTATTATAAATGGCACAGTGATTTGCGACATCAGATTTTTCCAAATATTTTGTGGTCCAGCACATTTCTGCAATCCAGCACTAAGATATTGGCATTTACTTTCAGATTTAGCATAGGACAAAGGTAGGAAAACTATATTCTGCATTCCTTGTCTGACTTTTTCTGTACTCCTAAAGCTTTACTGCCAAAATTGCAAATATGGCTCTTTGAGGAATGTGGAAAGAAACACAAATGTTCATAAGCCACTGGAAAAATGTAATACTACTTCAAAAGATGGGGATCCACTCCTTCAAACTCTCAACCCTTGGAAATCATAGAACCACCCACTGAAATGATTTCATCCTCCCATTACTTCACTGTAATTTGACTAATGATTTTTGGTCTTTTTCAAAAAAAATAGTATTTATTAAATTTTCCAATGATTAAAAAACAGTACAAAAACACAACAAGAAACAAAAACAAACAAACAAAAAAGAAAAAATACAGCAAAAGTTACTTCTAACAGCTTTTCCATACTGGCTTCTCTATCTTAACGTATATCCTACTTTAAACTATTTCTATCCTAAATAAACTAAATAACTTTTTTATTTACATTATAATGATTTCTATCCAAAATTCAATTTCCATACAGATTTATTCCTCAAGTTTTCCGTTTACCCTCAAACCAGGCATACCATCTGTTCCAAATTTGATAGTATTCAGATTTTTCCCTCCCTTTCATTTCCATGGACAATCTGTCCATTTCTGCACATTCATATATATTTTTTATATTGATTTGATCTGAAGGAATCAGTTCTTTTTTATACGTAGCATAAAGGTAAAAAAAAAAAAAAGATATATGTACTGTTATCTTCATTTTAGATGTCAAAAGGGTTTTGTGGCTCCCGGTGTTTTCTTTTCTGTGGGAAACGGATCCAAATGGCTCTTT
>JANHFM010003503.1:12707-30567 GCA_032468115.1 Grayia smithii | reverse complement strand
GAAGGGCGGCATATAAATACAATTAATAAAATAAATAAATAAAATAAGTTCTTGGTGCTCTATGAGGTTGCTTGGGGTTTTTTTTGCAGACATTTCATTACCCAATGAGGTAACATCCTCAGTACTAGAAGAGAGTGGGGTTTGTCAAAGAATGACAGTTAAGTTTTGGTTTATACGTTTTGCAGTCTAGAGTCAGGAAACAAACAGCGACTTGATGCCACCTGAGAAACTAAGCTTAGACCAACGTGAGGAAATGAAATGAGAGAATGTTATCACACGCAGGAGTAAAATGCCTGAATGTCAATCATAAAGGTTTTGCTACTTTGGGATAGGGTTGGGAGGAGAATAAACAGCAGCCAGATGAAAAGCCGCTTGCTTAAAATGAAACGTCCTTGATGCTTTAATTGTGGAATACACACAAAAGGCTCTGTTGTGTAGAAATAGGTCATCTCAGAAGCATTTATTGGGAGCCAGAGCCTTGCAGCTGGCTGCCATCCCTTTTTCTGATAAGCAGTGATTAAGTGAAGTATAAATCTATTTATGATATTAGTTCATCGGGACACATAGCAATGACGCCATCATCTTGCGTCATAGCCTACATTCTAAAGGACAGATACTTCTTGACTATTGGATGTACCAAGTATTGTGCATTATGTACTATAAATGTAAAGGTTTCCCCTGGCCAGTTGTGTCCGACTCTAGGGTGCAATACTCATCTCCGTTTCTTGGCCGAGGGAACCAACATTGTCCGAAGACATTTTCAGTGGTCATATGACCATCATGGCTATGCCAAAGATGCACAGAATGCTAATACCTTCCCATCGGAGTGGTACCTATTTATCTATTTGCATTTGCAGGCTTTCAAACTGCAAAGTAGGCAGGAGCTGAGGCAAGGAATGGGAGCTCACCCATTGTGTAGTGCTTGGGTCTCAAACCAGGCTGTCAGCTTTCCAGCTGACAAGCTCAGCATCTTTAACCACTGTTCTCCCAAATTGATTTGGAAAAAAAAATCTAAGATTTGATTTCATCCCGGGGTAGCCTCATCGAAAACCCCATCACTATAAACCTATAGTGAATTCCAACTCCATTCTACAATGAGAAACTAAAATGGAACTAAGAACATCTAGTGTTTAATTAATTGGTTGAGAAGAAACCTACAGATCTGAATACTATAATTCCTTCCTGACATAGCTGTGTTTAAATATATTAGCAATAGTCACTATTGCTCGTAGTTATATTTCAAGGACAATCGATGCTATGTTATTGTCATTAATAAAATGGAGTCAATACGCACCAACTTTTAATATAAGCCTAATTATGAATGTCTCTTTGCATAAAATATCAGATATTGGAAATGTTGACATTGGGAAATGCCCTTGGCCAAAGCCCATACATATCAATAATCTATTATGGTTTTCATTTTACAGCAGCAATGCTATTATTTCAAAAGGTCCCAAAAATCAATTTAACATTTGGCAGATCTGCATAATAGTGACATCCTAATTTAAAAAAACTCAGATTTCAGGAGTACGTAAGACTGATGTTTAATCTCTAATCGATGATAAATGACAGGCAGAAATTTTGGGTAGAATCACTTTTGAAAATAGACCTCGTGTCTTATGCCCAGATTGCTTTATGACATAAAACTTTCTCCTATGAAGAGTTATATACTGGTAGCCCTAGACTTATGACCAAAATGGAGAACAGAATTCCTGTTGTTAAACAAGGCAATTGTGAAGTGAGTTGTGTCCAATTTTACAACATTTTCTGCCACGGATGTTAAAGGAACGACCGCATCTCTTAAGTCATAGGGCCAATAAGCAAATCAGGCTTCCCTCACTGCCTTTGATCATTGGACGCCAGCTGGCAAGGTCTCAAATGGCAGTCACATGACCCCAGGATTTTGCAAATATCATAAATACGTGCCAGATGCTAAGTGCCTGAATTTTGATCATGGGGATGCGGTGATGTTAAGTTTGAGGACATTTTTGGAAGTTACTTTTTTCCAGCGCCACAGTAACTTTTGTTTTTTTAATTCCATTTTCAAAGCACCGATTGTGCAAAGAGGCAGAAGAAACAGTAGATCGCACTCTCAGCTTGTGCAAGAAGATTCGCACAAACGGTTGATCAACCATGACATACATAGTTGCCAAAATGAGCCGAGGTGGCGCAGTGGTTCGAGTGCAGTACTACAGGCTACTTCAGCTGACTGCTAGCTGCAGTTTGGCAGATCAAATCTCACCGGCTCAAGGTTGATTCAGCCTTCCATCCTTCCGAGGTGGGTAAAATGAGGACCCAGATTGTTGGGGGCAATGTGCTAACTCTGTAAACCACTTAGAGAGGGCTGTACAAGCACTATGAAGCGGTGTAGAAGTCTAAGTGCTATTGCTATTGCTATTGAAGCAGGACAAATGGTTGTCCAACCTCAACTTAAAAGCCTCCAATATTGAAGCACCACAACTTCTGGAGGCAAGTCGTTCCATTGATTAATTGTTTTAACTGTCAGGAAATTTCTACTTAGCTGTTAGTTCTAGGTTGCTTCTCTCACTGATTTGTTGTTGTTATTACCGGTAGTCAGGAAGTGGTGTCCGACCCATTGCGAAAATTTTCCTCCAGGCCTTCCTTCCTCTACCATCCCCCAGAGTCCATTTAAGCTCACACCTACTACTTCAGTGACTCCATCCAGCCACCTCGTTCTGTGTCGTCCCCTTCTTCTTTTGCCGTCAAGCGTTCCCAGCATTAGGCTCTTCTCCAGTGAGTCCTTCCTTCTCATTAGGTGGCCAAAGTTCTCTCACGGATTAGTTTCTATCAATTGCTTCTTGTTCTGTTTTTTGGAGCTTTGGAAAATAGGTTGAAACCCCGCCCCCTCTTTTTTGTGGTAGCCCGTTAGATATTGGAAGAGTGCTATGATATCACCTGTAGTGACATACCCAATTCCTGCAACCATTCTTCTTAAATCGAGGTAGAAATCTCACAAAGGGAGAAAAGGAAATTTCCAAATACTGTAAGGCACAGTTTCTTCCTTCAATTGTATGTTGTTATGTAATTACTTTCAATTATGGGCAGTTCAAATTGTAAACAATTCCATCTAGTTCCATAATACGGTCAAGTGTTGTGAAAACCATTAATTGCAACCCCGATCAGGCAAGGCTGCTTGGAGACTGGTTTCTGACTCCCAAATATTGGCTAACATTGTTTGCTTTTGCAGGGTAGGATTATTTCAACTGGAAGAGGAAAACATGTTTGAACTTGCGCATTTTGGGAGTTGAGACAGGGGAGTCTCCTAAAGCTTCTTCTAACTAACTTGGTTATGCAGAACCTGGGCTGGGTTCACACATTTCTTTGAACCATAATGTTCTTTTTAAAAAAAATACGGTTTTGGCTTAACATTTTCTCAGCATCCAGCTCTTAAACATTGGTAAGCTCTAAGTCGGTGGCTGCCAAACTTTTTTTGGCCATGCCCACCTAAGCATCTCTAAAATCCTGATGCCCTCCCCACCCCATGACAAATAATTCTTACTATTCAAAAAGTGAACTCCTACTCATGCGGAGGAAGCCTAAAAGGCCATTAACTTGGTTTAAATAAGGTTCCAAATTGCCCCCATTAAAAATCAAATTGCCCCCTGTGGGGGGTGGGCCCCACATTAGGAACCACTGCTCTAAGTGAATGCTTTGTATTTACAAATGCAATACAGTTTGGAAAACCAGGATGAAGTCATAGCAGTGGTGAAATCCATTTTTTTTTTACTACAGGTTCTGTGGGGGTGGCTTGGTGGGCATGGCAGGGGAAGGATACTGCAAAATCTCCATTCCCACACCACTCCAGGGGAAGGATATTGCAAAGTTTCCATTTCCTCCCCACTCTGGGGCCAGACAGAGGTGGTATTTGCCGGTTCTCTGAACTATTCAAAATTTCCGCTACCTGTTTCCCGAACTGCTCTAAATTTCTGCTACTGGTTCTCCCGAACCTGTCATAACCTGCTGGATTTCATCCTTGAGTCACAGATTAGCACAATCAACAGAAGAGGCCACATTTTATTGCCCAAGACTTTTAAGTGGGGTTTTATGAACCCAACCATAGTTTAATGCAAATCATCCTCTCTCTCCTGCAATGGGATGGAAAATGCTCTTTTGATGTATATTAGAATACTGCATCCAGTTTTGGTCACCACACTATAAAAAAAGAGGTTGAGACTCTAGAAAGAGTGTAGAGAAGAGCAACCAGGATGATTCAGGGACTGGAGACTAAAACATATGAAGAACGGTTACAGGAATTGGGCATGGCTAGTCTAGTGAAGAGAAGGACCAAGGGAGACATGATAGCAGTGTTCCAATATTTGAGGGGCTGCCACAGAGAGGAAGGGGATCAACTTGTTTTCCAAAGCATCTGTAGGCCAGACAAGGAATAATGGATGGAAAGTGAACAAGGAGAGATTTGACCTGGAAATAAGGAGAAATTTTCTGAAGGTGAGAACAAAATCACTTCCAACAAAAATGGAACCTCTTGTCTTCGGAAATTGTGGGAGCTTCATCACTTAAGACTTTGAAGAAGAAATTGGATTGCCACTTGTCAGAAATGGAGTAGGGTTTCCTGCTTGGGCCGGGGGGGGTGTTGGATTAGATGACCTACAAGGTCCCTTCCAACTGTATTAACAATCTGTAATAATTGCACCTGTTTTAAAAATGCAAAGTGTTCAAGGCTTCTTACCTGTAGAGAGAGCTTGGCATGAATTTCTGGGAAGACTACCTGACTTGGCTTGGCTTCCTTTAAGTGGTCCCTCGCTGATGAGTCTGCTTTGTGTGGGTAGGTCAGGGATTGGGAGGAATGGCTCTGTGGACATGGTCTCAATGAGAGGCCACTTTGTGCTTTAGGTGGGGGTGCTGCTGGCGGAACGGGCTTAAGGTGGCTTTGGCCTTTGTCAAGAAGGTCTCGTTGTTGTTTTCCCAGCTCCCGAATACACTGAGAAGGGCCCAGGGCTTGGCCAACTTGGAAGTAAGGATATCGAAGTGCCTAAAATCCAAGGGAAAAATTCATTATTCAGCGAAGAAGGCCAAGCAATCAAACAAGGGTAGGAATATGGGAATATTTTCAGCCTCAATAGCCAGAGCTGGGTTTCCTGTAATTCTGAAAATGAGAAGGAAAAGCTCAGGATATCCTAACACATGCAGGATTCAAGTTCTAGAAACTTTTCATTTTTATGTGATTTATAAAAAACCTTCAGTTTCTTTTGATACTTTTGACACACTTTTGAACCGAGTTGACAAAAAAGTGTGATGCTTGGGAACAAGGACCAGTGAACTGTGGAAGTTGCTTTAACTCAAATGGACATTTTCCTGTGATCCTGCAGCCACTTTGTAAGCTTAGGGAAAGGCTCTTTTCAAACAGGTTACAGTTTGTGCAACTATTCTGGAAAAAAAAGGTTCCAGCTTTGGATCTAAAGCAGTGGTTCTCAACCTGTGGGTCGGGACCAGTGGTGGGTTGCTCCCGGTTTGGTCCAGTTCTATAGAATAGGTAGCGGTGACGCTGTGACATCACTGAACCGGTTCTATACTATCGGACCGAAGCCCCCCCCCGTGCGCCCGTACTTACCTGTCCCTGCATGCAGCGCGCAGAGCACGCTCAAGCGCAGGAAGCTTTTTTGAGTCTTTCTTTGCTGAAAAAAGCTTCTGCGCATACGCAGGAGCACCTGTTCGGCAGGCGCGCGCACGCTGAACGCACACTCCGACCACGCGCATGCACCTACAGAACCGGTGGGAAAGGTAAGTAGAACCCACCCCTGGTCGGGACCCCTTTGGGGGGTCGAACGACCCTTTCACAGGGGTCGCCTAAGACCATGGGAAAACACATATTTCCAATGGTCTTAGGAACCGAGACACTGCTCTTCTATCAATATAGGCTCAATATAAGGGGCCGTGGGCTGGCGCAACACAATTGAAAGCGAACTAAAGAGGAGGAGGCAGCAGGAGGAGCAGGAGGAGCAGGTGCCGCACCATGGTGGCGGCAGTGGCAGTAGAAGCAGCAGCGGGGACTCCTTGGGAAACAGCCAAGTCCACCGCCCCTTTGCCTGCCTCCTCACCTCCTTCCCCGCCGTGGAGACAGACCAGGGGCAGCAGCGCCGAGAAAAGGGAGCCACAACCAATGTCTGCGAGGAGGGGGAAGTACCGAAGACTGTGCCGCTTTGGACAAAGGCATCCAGTGGGGGTCACCACAACCTGAGGGACTGTATTAAAGGGTCGTGGCATAAGGAAAGTTGAGAACCACTGATCTAAAGGGTAACACATCTCTCAAGAATGCCAGTTGCTGGGGAAAAATTAGTGGGAGGGTGCTCTTCCTGTCCTGTCCTGCCTGTGGGCAGATGGCTAGCCTCTGTAGGGAACTGAATGCTCAGTCAGGTAGCAAACCTCATCATACGTTTTCAGAAAATGAGATATCATGTTAATGTAACAACTGCATGAAGATCTGAAGAATATGTTGTAGCAGTAGCAGCAACAGCACATATGTTATAGAGCAGAATTCTCCAACGTGTCCGGCTTTGTGGACTGGCGAGGGGGGAGAGGGGGTGTTCTGCACGAATGGCCAGCAAGCACGCTCATGCGCAGCTCCATTTGCATGAGCAGCATGCATGCACGAGTGCCGCTCACTTAAATGGAGTGTGCGCATGCTTGCCTGCTGCTCATGCAAGTGAGAATGCATGTGCACGCTTGTCAGCCATTTCCACAGCCTGGTTGCAAACCCCTCACGGCCCACTAGTGAGTCGTGGCCCACAGGTTGGGGACCCCTGTGATAGAGATTTGTGCCCACCCTGCATAATAAGGACACTGATTTAGGGCTTGTAGTAAAAGGAAATCAACAATGGTTAGAAGCAGTAACAGCCAAAACTATTCTGCATATTCTCCTCTTTGATGATTCCTTCAGTTTTGAGAGAGAAAATGTACTATGCTATCAACAAGTATTATCTATAAAGAGCTGTTAATAAAAAATATCAAACCTGACTGGCAGTTGGTCGCTTTTTGGGGTCCCATTGCAGCATATCTCTCATGAGCTGGATGGCTTCACTGCTGGCATTAGGGATGAGGGTCTTTAGGTTATTTGGTACACACTGGGGCCACCGGAAATGCATGGTGCCTGCAAGCTGGTAGCCTTCGGGCCAATCATTCTGAAAAGGGTTAAAGAGGATTGATATTAAGGGAAATTTTCAAGCAGCCTTACATGCATATTATAGGTAACCCACAACTTTTGACGGCTGGACTTACTAGGACTGAAATTTTCATTGCTAAGTGATGTAGTTGTAAAACATAACTGCATCATTTTAGTAATGGCAATCCCTGCAATCCTGGTTGATATTGTTAAACATATCTCAGTGTTGGTAGGCGAGGCAACTTCCTGCTGACTTTCCACAACCAGTCAATTGGGAAGCCGGCAGGAAATTGCAAGTCCCAGGATGGAAGACAGATAAGTTGCTGCTGTTGGGTGGGAAAGGGAGTGAGGAGGTGCATTGGCAGTATTGTGAGAGGTGGGTCAGGAAAGAGTTTGAGGGGTGCATGAATAGTGCAGCATGGTGCATGAGGGTGCAACGTGGGTCAGGAAAGTGTGAGACAGTAGACAAGAGGCACAGTGTGGATTAGGGAGGATGCACAAGAGAAATGGCATGGGTTGGAGAGGGTGAGCAGCAGTGCAGCACGAATCAGTTGTGCAGGGGTGTGGTGCAGGTTGAGGAACGAATGTGAAAGCATTCAACTGGCTGACATGGCATAGGCATACAGGGGCTGAGAATTGGTTTGCAGATAGGGGGGACTTATGGCCTCCCCTGATGGCTTCCCCATTGTCTTTCTGGGGAAGCCAGTAGTGAAGGTTACAAAAGGCATAGGGTACAAAACAGTTGCTAAGTGCCCAGATAATCAAGTGACAGTGGGAGTGCCTCAGGATAGTTGGAACTCTGATGAGGACAGTTCATAAAAATCTGGCTTGAATTGAAAGTTTTAATATGCTGTTTCATTGTCACAACAATTAGAGAGAATTATATTGAGTTATGCTTTTAAGTCAACACAATCATTTTGACAATTTCTAGTTAAATAATCTCTTATCTAAATATGCCACCTTGAAAAAATATTGGAACTAATTTTGAAAACAATTCTCAACAATGTCTTCAGTACTATGAGAAATTAAAATGGCCACCCACAATTATGGTCAATAACTCGTGGGCTTTGAAAGTAAGTATCCCTACCAGGGTATTTGATGCCAAACCTACAGAATGGGATCTAATGTAGTTGGAGGAGAAGAACAAAGGCACAATGCAATTCACCTTAAGAGTGGGCCAATTATTGCAGTATGATCAACTGGACCTATACTACAACCAAAAGATACCTCATCTAGGCTTGATTCAACACATACTAAGGGAAAGACAGAAGAGGATTCTTCAATCATCCATATTTTCTTGCCCTACAGCTTTCATCTTCTCTAACTCTGGGACACATTATCTTTGAGAATGTTTTTGCTAATGAAAATTTGATTGATTGATTGATTGATTGATTGTACTCCAATGTACAATATCATATCAAATTATACATTCACAATATTGTACAAGTCTATGTATACTGCATATCACTCATCCTTCTGTCATTTGAAATCCATTCTTGGCATACTTGAATTTTCAAAGTGGACACTATGTCATATAAAATTACCTTTGGAGCAATTAAAGTACACATACATGAAGAAAACATATACACAGTGGTGAAAGAATATTATGCCTGGAATTTCTTGCTGGGAAATACTGAATAGCCCAGAAGTTACAGTGGGGGAAGAGTTATAGGAACTATAATGGGAAATAATCTTAAAACCAAACATTAGAATAATAATAAAGACAAATATGAGCAATCTAGGCATATCTTCTTCCCAAGTGCTAAGTTCCACTGAATTAACTTACCGGCAGTTTCAAGTAAATATACACATGATCAAGCGATATAATATATGCTATCTTATGTTCTTCATACAGTGTGTCATTGTTTAGCTGTTGATAATATAAACCTGGAGTCATTTTAATTGTCTATCTGATATCAATACAGCATAATGGGACCTGTAACACATTGCAACCATAATGGGACATGTAACGCACTATGGACAAAGTTCATAGAAGCTATTCAGGCCTGCAACATTCCATGTGCAACAAAGACCTGGATCTCATTTAGCTACCTTTTTCGGTGTTCCCAGCACTTGGCAAATTTTGAAAATAGTATCAATTTCACTGCTCCCTGGAAAGAGTGGCCTGAGGGTATAAACTTCTGCCATGATGCAACCAACAGCCCAGATATCAATGGGAGAACTGTAGTTAGTGGACCTCAAGAGCACTTCAGGAGCTCTGTACCTGAAAGCCAAAAATAAGCAAAACAGTGGTGTTTTTTAAAAAATGAACTGTAGTAATTAAATCAGTTGCTAATACAGACATTGACACAAGACATTGTGTGGGTTCAGTTCTCACTGCCCACTCACTACCTACTCCTTTCTCAGGGTAAGACTCTATAGCAGTGATGGCGAAACTTTTTGCCATCGCATGCCAGGGAGGGGTCACATATGTGCTCCCCTGCGCATGTGCGCATGACCCCCCCCCCCGCTTCCCCTTCATGCTTATGGCCCTTTTTCCTCTCTCCCCAAGCTCCTTCCTAGGAGCTTGGGGGGAAAGGCAAAAACGGCCTTACTCCCCTGCCCCAGAGGACCTCTGGAGGCAGGAAATGACAATTTTGACAACTTCCGGTCCCACCAGAAGTTGTCAAATGGTCATTTCCTGATTCTGGAGGTCCCGGGGGAGGGAGGGAGAGGCCATTTTTGCCTTCTCCAAGCTCCTAGAAAGCTCTGGAGCTTGGGGAGAGAGAAAAACGGTCTTTCTCCACCACCCCCGAAGGCCCTCTGGAGGCAGGAAACAGTCTGTTTCCTTACTTCCAGTGGGCCCAGAAGGCCTGAAAATCAGATGGCCGGTGTGTATGTGCGCCGGAGCTGAGCTGGCATGCCCTCCAGTATGGCTATGCGTGCCACCTGTGGCACGCGTGCCATAGGTTCACCATCACGGCTCTATAGTAACTACACTGAGCTGCAGCTTGTGTGCTATCAGGTCTCATGAGTTTTCTTATCTCATTGGATGTTCTTTTACATATAGTGTGTTAAGCCATTCACTGGATTCACCCACAGTTCTTATCTATCAAGTTGTTAAACAGGATTTATGGAAAGACTATATATGGTTCATGCATTGTGCTAAGCCCAAACTGATCAAATTGGATGACAGTTGTGCAATGTATCCAATGAACTAGTTGGACTCAGTTTTATGATTCAGTCTGTGGTGTAAAACTAAACAACAGTGGTTTATTCAATAAACCACACTTAAGCAAAACACAGCTTAAGACAATGAATGAACACAGCCTCTGAAATTGTATAACACAAAGTACTCATGAACCACTATGCATCTGTATTTGTTTAATCATCTCTTAATTTTAATGTAGTCATGGGGGAAAGTCTATGAGGTCTCTAGGAGTCAAACACAACTTGATGACACATATTAATTAATTAATCAATTCCATGTAACCTGGCTGAAATAAAACCAGTGGAGCCCATTGGTAGCTTTCAACTAATGGCCAGTTGGCTACTAACTGTTCAAAGTTGTGATAGACTTACCTGAGGCCTAGTTACGACCCAGATTTGAAGTTCTAATTGTCACCCTCCCCTGGTCATATAACCAAATTTCATGGGCCTTGCAACTGGGCTGCATTTACTACTGTTTGTAGTGTCCTGCAGTCACATGACTGCATTGTGCTCCAGTTTTGCCCAAAACTGGCATTTACTTTGTTTTTAGCAAAATTGTGCTCAGAGTAAACCACTAGTTCACTTAACGACCATAGCATTCACTTAACCACAGCAAAACAAGTCACAGTTTATAACTGTGATGTACAGGCACCATTTTGCTTGTAAGTTGAGGACTATCTGTACAAATGTGGAACAGGTATAAAATGCCTTGGATTCTGTACAAGTTAATAAATGCCTTCCCTATTGAAAATGCTGAAGCCCCTATACTAAGTCAAGAAAATCTTGTTGTTGAAAGAATCTTCAAAATTTTCTTCATACAGAAAAACACCATTACCATCTACAATTGCAAAATACTGTAGTTATGCAAAACTGGGGAAGTTCTGTCCAAACAAGCAATTCCATGAACAGAAGAGCTTCATCACTGCTAGAGTGATTGGCCTACCCTTCATTCATTTCAAGATGTGCTGCAAAGATCTCTCCCAATAAAATTCCACCATGCCCTTTACGCAGATAATGCCAGTTTTATCCCAGATAAAATGGCAGCTGTTTCAAATTTACTATGGTTAAGCCAAGAACATATGGGCACAGCTCTCAAGAACAGCTTAACGTCATGTGATTAGATACACCAAGCTGATTTTGTGAAGTCATGAATTAGTGAAGTCATGACATAGATGTGTTTCTATTGGGTCTAGCTTTTCTCTTTATAGCCAACCAATTCCACTGGGCCTCCTGATCCTCCATGTAATGAGGGCCTAGAGCAGGGTTTTCTAACCTTGGCAACTTTAAGACATGTGGACTTCGACTCCCAGAATTCTCTAGCCAGCCATGGGGAATTCTAGGAATTGGAAGTCCTTGCATCTTAAAAATTGTTATGGTTGGGAAGGCCTGCATTAAAGAGATTGATACAGAAAGAAGAGGAGTGCTCTTTTTTTTTTATCAGCCCTATTGCTCAAAGCTGGATTGTACTTCATTATTTACCTAACAGATACAAAAAGGAAAATTCAAATAGAAGGGTCAATATTTATCACTAATAAGACTCTAACTTAAATATTTACCACCGTGTCGAAACATAGTCTGTATAGGGAGGTCTGGATCTAATTTCACGTGCAAGCCCAAAATCTGCTATTTTCACAAGTTCTGGTCCCATACAAAGGAGATTCTCAGGTTTTAAGTCCCTATGAAAAAAACCTGTGTGAAAAGACAAACACTGGTTAGGCTTTTCTCTCATTCTTCTGCTTAGTTTTCACCTTATAGTTTTTAAATTAGAAAAAAGTTATTAGGTTATGCTTTATGTTTGGAGGTAAAGATCAGAACAAATACCTTATTAAACAAAAGTAAGCATGAAAATTAGTATTTCTGAATAGAAAACAGAAATAATTACATTGACTATACATAGACTCCATAAAGACAGCTGAAGAAAGAATTGATGCTTTCGAATTGTGGTGCTGGAGAAGACTCTTGAGAGTCCCTTGAACTGCAAGGAGATCAAATCAATCAATCCTGAGGGACCTCAACCCTGACTGTTCTTTAGGACTGATACTGACGTGGAAGGTCAAATATTTGGCCACCCAATGAGAAGAGAGGACTCCTTGAAAAAAATCCTGATGTTGGGGAAGGTGGAAGGCAAAAGGAGAAGGGGACGGCATAGGATGAGATAGTGTCATCGACTATCTCATGAGATCAGGCAAATTCTGGAAGACAGTGGAGGACAGGGGCCCTGGTGTGCTATGGTCCATAGGGTTGCAAAGAGTCGGACACAACGTAGTATGTCTAGTGTGTGTAGACTGAAAGATTCCTGGGTTTTATGGATAAAATATTTAAAATTTGGAATGATACTAACATGTTACTGTTATAGCTTGAAACAATAATAGCAACACAACTTGCTATATATTCTCCCATTACAACATCTTGATTTACTGTTGGGATTATCATCTCTTAATCCTTTTACATGATAAATCAGTTTAATAAAAGAATGGATGTAAATAATTTTTTGTACATTTTGTATAGTGCAGTTCTATGTCAGCTGACCGGAAATCAGTTCTGTTGATTTTTATGGGATTCAGAACTATCATTAAGAAGTAACTATTTATTTCACAACAGGTCTTTTCAGAAAACCTTGATGATAGTATTGTTTAGTTCCCTGAACTCAAACAAGAAGTTTCTGTCCAAATATATCTGAGATAATCCTTCTGTGTTATACATACAGATGCAGAGAATCATCCAATTTGTCATTTAAATCTTACCATGTTTATGTATGAATGCAAGGCCTTGAAGAATCTGATACATAATATTCCTGACAGTGGACTCTGGAAACAATTTGTTCCTGTAAAGCAGAAACAGAACTCGAAGTTAAGATTTACATATGAGGTATTTTATCTCCAGTTGTTTCCAAAGTGCAGATATGGTGGGAGGCTATAAATAGATCAGAACACAAGCAAATTTGCTCAGACATTCGGAAATGGTTCTGGAGTAAGTCCTCCTCTATTTATTTATAAGTAATCCTCAACTTACAACAGTTTGCTTAGTGACCATTTGAAGTTACAACTGCACTGAAAAAAAGTGACTTATTACTATTTTTTACACTTATAAACTGTTGCAGTATCCCCATGGTCACATGATTTGCATTCAGATGTTTGACAACTGGTTCACATTTATGGCTGCAGTGTCTTGGGATCACGTGATCACCTTTTGAAACTTTCTGACAAGCAAAATCAATGGGGAAGCCAGATTCATTTAACAGCTGTGTTACTGACTTAAAACTGCAGTGATTCACTTAACCAACGTGGCAAGAAAAGTCTTAAATGGGACAAAACTCACTTAACACAATTCTCAATTAGCAACATAAATTTTGGGCACAATTGTGGTTGTAAGTTGATACTACCTGTATTTAGGACATTCACATGTAGCTTTATTGTAATTGATATCGTATAAGCAACTGAGAAAAAGATTCTCACAGTAACTTACTCAGCTTCAGAACAAGCATGAAAATGGCATGCTAGTCAGAGTGCCAGCCTACTGATTGAGCATTGGCATTAGCTCTTGGTATCCTTAGGCACTTGAAGTTAAAGCAGAATCCTATTGTTGCTGTATGTCCAATAAACAAACAAACAAACAAATATCCCTACTCAACTCCAAGGATGATGGAAAACTGAAATGGCGGTTCAACCCAGCTGTTGTTATTTCTCAGAAATGCTAACTTCAAGTAAATCCCAAGAATACCATTGTGGCTTGGCTACATGAAGTATCAGATCTATTATGGTTGGTCACAGTTAGCCATATGATTAGTCTGGATTTGGCATTTTTGTCTACCTATCGACTCCTTTCCAAGGATCTGGCAGATGTTGTTGTTTAATATTATTAAAGGTTTCATTGCAAGATATCAGCTGTTTCAAGTAAAACTGTCTTTTGCAACTGACCGATGGTGATTTTGTCAATGCCAATGGTATTCAAGTGGTATTCCAGATGTTTTAGGATTGCACCCAAGGTGCCTATTTTACTATTGATACTACTTTTGCTTTCTTTTGCCACATTCTACTTCCGTTTGCACGTCTTTGTATTTTGTAATTCTGCTCCAGTTCTTTCTCTGCTTTTCTGCTGTCTCCAGGTAATGCAGCGTCTGCAATCCAGACTCTTTGGTCTTTCTTATCAACAATTGCTACGTTTGGGATGTTGTGTGACAGATGCTTGTCTGCTTGAATTCTAAAGTCCCAGATCATTTTAGTCCCTTTATTTTCTATTATTTTGTCTATTTTGTAGTCCAACTAATTCTTACTTGCAGGCAAATGATTTTTTTTTGCAGATATTCCAATGCACCACTATTGCTTCTCTGTCATGTTATTGTTTGTAATCGGTCTGTCCGATCTTGCAGCAATTAATTAGATGGTCGACTGTTTCAACTTCTTTGCAGAGGCGGTATTTGTTGTATATAAAATATATATTTGATGATGATGAAGTTTGACTTCAATTTTTATTACTTTACCATAGCTTTTGTATCTATATCTACTATATATATATATATATATATATGCTATAATTTCCATTTTTATTGTTTCAGAAATATTAACTTTTAGGATTTTAATATTTTAATGCTGTAAGCCATACAGAGTTCTTTTAATATGAGATTGGCAGCAAATATATTTAACAAATAAACAAGCAGTTTTCACTAAGTAATTCTCCAGCAAGAAAGCATAGCTGAGAACTCGTAGTAGTGGAAAGCTAAACTTCTCATTCCAGCATAATTGTAATTATTGGATTCTATCTCCTAACCTAATGTTTTTGCTGCTCTTTGAACTGGTTGTTTATTACATGCCTTCTGAGAGCTACAAATTATCATTCTTATCTTCCTTTGCCTAAGTGGAGAGAGCTATTTGGAGTTTTAGTTTAATAACATCTGGGAAGCCAAATGATCTCTCCCTCTTTCTTAGGTTATGCCATTGAACTGTATCTGTGAGAAAAACAACATACCTTTCTTTCATTAACTGATAAAGGTTTTCTTTCATATACTCAAATACAAAGTACAGATTATCATTTTCTCTGATAACTTCTTTTAGTTTCACTACGTTGGCATGGTTAAGTTTCTTCAAGGACTGGGGAAAAAAACAGAAAACAATTACAGACATTGTGACACAGCAGACTTCAAGATAAGCGACAACGAATCTTTGTTCTAGAAATGTAATTTAAGATGCAGCTAAACTTAAATATGACCCCATTCAACGAACAAACTCGGATCTCTAGAACTGGATGTATACAGTGCCCCAGTCTTTCAAGTTGTGTGCTGATGGTAATCTACACAACTCACTTTTCAGCACCAAGGAAGACATTTTTTTTGCAGAGATCTTCATGCAGCGAAACACAACATCTAACCATAAGCTTTTGATTAACTCTCCTCCCAGCTCTAAAAAAAGGCAGTATGAACACTGTAGTTTCAGGTTCTTTCTTCCACATCTTCCCATTATGCTTACAATAGATTCACCTATGAATGTTAATTTTTCACAATCGTTTTGTTATTTAGATGCTTACATGCCAGCTGCTGGGCAATGGATATGTCAGTCAGCTTCACAACAGTCTTAGAAGGCCTGTCAGTAGATCTCCCTTTTCATAGAGAAGGACCAAGCATGTTACCAAACCTACCTCAGCTCGTTCGTAACAAGCTCTGATCTGAAGAGCAAAATAACTTCGAAGTTAACACTAGGAAAAGTGATCTGAAACCCAGTATTTATAAACATTTATAAATATGGATATGGTCACACTGGAGATGAAAACCCTTATATAGCTGTTTTGCAATAGCCCTATAGTCTGAATTCCAACTCCTATTAATTCACAGTACATGCATCTGCTGTGTTTTGGTGTTTTTTTGGCACTAATTTCCTATTGCCTTTTCTATCTACTACTGATTACCCAAATCAAATTTCTGTTTATAACAGTCATCACCTACAATTTAAATGTAGCACTAAACTTTTACCTTTGAACTAGTCTCAAGAAAGCCTATTTAACTTTCTTGCATCATTTATAAACACAAACATCATAGGTCTGTGTTACTTTCAGGAAAAAAAGGTTTTAGAAAAACAAAGTGTAGGTTACAACACTACACAGCTGATTTAAAACTGAAACTCCTTCAGGGAGTTTAGAATCAGAAGGAAGTGTAAAGTACCTTGACTTCACGAAGATTCATGCATTCCTCCCAGGAATAAAATTTCCTCTTCATTCTGCAAAAGGAATAAGAACTCTATTACTGGGCACAATTTGTGTTCCAGTTCCATTGTGACATAAGACTGGAGGAATAAATTCGAAGCCACAACAACTAAAAGCATACTGTACTTTTTATGCTTTTTTTTTGGGGGGGGGGGGTGTTTGTTTCTCAAACATTTGTTTTCATTTTCTAACATGAAAAGAATTTTCAAAAGTAGATTTTTGTATGATATGAAAATCTAATTATGTAAGAGAAGAAACAATCAAAAAGCCATTTTGTATTCCCAAGTGGATGAAAATCAGTCTCAAGGTTAGTATAATTGAAAATCTGAGTTTTTATTTAGTGGATTCAAAATAAATTAAGTACTGATTTTTCCCAACTAAAGGATCAATTTTGCCTTGTCAAGTTGAAGTGATATCCTTGTGTTAGAACAAGTTTGAACCACAGTCTTCAAAAATATGAACATGTGTCATTATCTGATGCTCAAATATGATATGTAGGGTTAAAACGACAGAAATTCAGAAAGGTCCCTTACCTCTTAATGGCAATCAGTTCTCCTGATTCAATACTTCTTCCTAGGAGGACAGAGCCATATGTCCCATCTCCCAGCTGTTTGATAGTTGTGTATCGATTCATGATAGGGATCCTCCAGAAGGCAATCTCATTTCAGTCCTTGGCATTCTCTTTGCTGTGGATGAAGCATTTCCCCTCAGAGTGAAGCCAGTTTTTCTAATGGCAGCACAACCCCAAAGTATCCAGGATTTTGTGAATGTTGCCAAGTTCATATTTTCAGGGATTCTCTTTTGGTCTGCAAAAATACAGAGAAATTGTCATCACTTTGCATGCCTTACAGTATGAAGGTTCATATGGTATTTTTCTTGATGGTTACCATCTGAATTCTTTTGAGTCTGCTAAATAGAAGAATCAAGGTATAGCCGACCCTTGAATAAGAGTGTATGGTAAAAGGCTCACATAGCCTAGTCTGATATTCAGATCTTCCTAGTAGTAGATATATTCTTCTAGCTCTTCTCTAGAGTAGCAGTTTTCTATCTCTCCTACTCTCAAAGAGTCTGGATCCACCAACTATTTATTTAAGAGATTTAACCCTGTGTGGTTCACAGAAAAAGCAACACAACAGAAAGGTATAAACCTAACATCAAAACTATATCTCATGGAGGGAAGAATAGCTGCAATTAAGATGAATGTGTTACCATTCATATAATTAAAAAAGATGAAGTGTTAAATGAGTGGCAAAAAGGAATAAAAATAAATTTGTTTGGGCTAATAAAAAACCAAGGGTTAAATTGAGAATAATGCAGGATGTAAGAGAAAGAGGTGGTCTTAAATTACCAAATTTGAAATTGTATTATGAAGCTGCTGCA
>JANHFM010003502.1:471767-482322 GCA_032468115.1 Grayia smithii | reverse complement strand
GAAAATATATATATATATATATATATATATATATATATATATATATATATATATTTAGAAATCTATTTGATTACTCAACAAAGATGGAGTCTTCTCTTCAAAAATACATGCTTTAATAAACCTAAATATTTAATATTTAAATATCTATGATGTCACAGCATTCTTTTTCTTCTAATCCCTTTATATTTACATGGAAAATAGAATAACATGCTGCTATTCTCATTCACTTTGTTTAATGTGCATCCAAAGAAAACATATAGCTGAATCTACAACTCAATTAAGCCCAAGAATTCACATATGTGTTTATTTAGTTTCCTGACTGCAAAGCCACTAAAATTAATTGCATTGTATCTCAAGCTCACATATATTAGTGTTTATTGAGTAATGAAGAATTAAACATTTTGTCCTAATTTAGAAAATCCAATACAAAGGGGATTTAAGAGAATTCTGCAGAAAGCAAACTGGGGATCAAAATGGAATGCTTAATTCACCTTGAATAGGAGTGCAGCATTCAGAGAATTTCACTATAATAGAAGCAAAAACTGAATCAAGACAAGAATTAAAACAGATTACACAGCTACCTCAGTTCTTATTAATTAGTTCTGGAAGGTGTAACAAGTACTAAAACCAACAAATACCAAACAAATCATGTGACTGACACGTTATCCTTTGTTTCTGGTAGAGTGTCACACAGCAGTTCTGGCTTGCTCATTAAGTATCAAACAAACGAGTACCAAGACAAAATGTACACATCAAAATATGTTGAGTACCAAATTTGATGAGTTTCAAGCAGTCCAGTACTGAGGTGACACTGTACTTGGGAAATTTATTGATTGATTTCTATAGCCACTCATTACAAGTGACCCTGGGTGCTGTACATTATTATACAATCACAAATGATCATCAAAGAAAAGAAGCAACTGAGAATAGCCCAGAGTATATTCAGCAGTCCAAAAAGCAAAAAAACAAAACAAAAAGGTGAGGAAACAAAACAACAACAACAACACATTTCCTTTCTATTACAATTCTCACAGATAAGTATTTAAGAACAGGCTTGTTCTTAATTCAAGATTCTTCTTCCTCCCTGAAGACAACCTCTTTCCCATATATTACCCAACAAGATTTGTTATAGTCCTAGTTGTAGTGGAGGAAATAGAAAGGAAGGGACACATGATAATAACTCTCCAGCAACCATCCCAAACACTCCAAGAGAGCTTTATTTACTTACAGGTTTCAAAATTGGTCATTTTTGTTTCCTTCAGTGATATCTAATTTAAATTTGATAAGTTCTAAAAACAACTGATGCATGTAGTTGCTGGGTCCCAACAACTAAAGATGCCATGGATTTTACTAAAAAAATAAACCCACAGTTTGAGAGTACAATTAGAATACTTCAAAACCAAGCTCTGTTAGCTATTCCTTTAAATAGCCTGTTTGATAGCAATTGTACATATACGAAAGATATAATAAATCTGCTAAGCAAGCTGCTAAAATGTCACCCCAAATACACATATTTGGCTGCCTATCACTTTTTGCTTAGTTTTCTAGGATTTAAAAGAATCTGTCTTTTTCATAAGCCATATAATGTACAGAAAATGTTTAGGATGGCAGAAACGCTTTGACAGATATATAGTATTTTTCCTTCTAGAATTTTTAAAGACACCCCAGTCAAGCCCTTAATTCAGCTACACTTTTCTCACTTGCTTAAGGCTACAGCCTCCTGCCAAGACTGGAATATTATTATTAGAGAAACTAGTGCTTCAGTGCAGAGAGAATGCAATCATTCTTCTCTCACCCCCCAATGACTTACTGTATATTATACGCAGAGCAGGTTCCAGATTTTAAAACAAGCCTCCCCATTGACATCTATTAGATTTCAGCTGGATCTAACTGGCAATAACTTAAAAGGAGAGTGTAGCTTCCCAGCTTACCTGTTCAATGCTGTTCCAAAAGGGGGAATTATCTCGGTAGGCTCAGACCTATAGCAAGGCCCAAAATTGGAGCAGTATACCCACAAGACAAGATTTTCTCTTACTTTTGATATTGACCCTGATTTGGACACTGATGTACAAATTAATTTGTTGGATAATATTCATCTCACTAATCTGGAGGAAGCTGCTAGCTCCTTTCTCGGATTTTGCTCTAGATTCTACTTCAATAAAAGAAAAAGATGACCAAACCTAGTTCTTCCTAATCAATCTCCTATGTATCCATTATCACCCTCAGCATTAGACAAAGTTGTTATTCGTGAAATCATGAGGATGGGGTCACCAAACTCTCAGAAACTGCTTATAGATAATCCAGAAGACATGATACCTTCAACCTCAAGACCTATATTACAAAGATGGAAGCAGGTTATATAGAGCACACCATACCAGAAAGGTCACTAAGAGAGCCAAATCCTCCTCTTGCAGTTTCTCTCAAGAGAGGAATTGATATCTTGTCTTCTCTGTTTCTCCTAAGCTGAAGAATGGCAAGAACATGAAGTTCTCTTTCCTACCACTTGCTGTTCAGGAGGAGGACAGCCTCTTGACACCCACCAGTTAAAATGTATCTTCTTTTAAAGAAGAAGCTATTGCTTTAGAGAACTTAACTCCAACTTGCTCATACTAATTAGGGTTTTTCAATGACTAGTTATAATGAAACAAATTAACCTCTGTATTGATATGTCTTCTGAGTGTTAAGCCTGTGTCCATTCACAGGCATGGATAAACAGACCAATATCTTCTAATGAGGTTGCCACCATTCACCAGCCATTTGCAATTTCATTTTACTAGGAATTTCTTGCAAAGGACAATGTTGTTGCATTGTTTTGGAGGCTACATCCATTCCCTTCCTAGTCTTGCATCAGGTTTAGCCTCTATCACATGCTGGTTTCTCTCCCTGCTCTTCATCTCCTCCCCGCTGCTGAGAAAGATACTTAAAAGGGTCTTGGCTTGACTTTGATATTCTTGGTTGGCAGCATCTAGACAAGTAATGGAATAGTTTGCATATTTCTTTTTTGAGTGCTTGAAAAGGGCTATATTGTTAGGATACTGGAATTTTGAAGAAAAAGACCTTTCCAATTCCCAGGTTTATTTAAAAAAAATTGCCCCAAATGTCAACAAAGAAAATAAAAAGCCCCCCGATTCTGTGCTGCTATCAAGCTGAATGCATTCTCAATTTCTAGCTGTTGTAAAAAAAAAGGGTGGGGTGGGGTGAATGGAAATGCAGTCTTCAGTTATGGAAAGGATGAGTCTGTTGCCTTAAATACTACGAACAAATTAAGGAAAAAATGTATGTAGCAATTCCACTATCCTTATGACTGTTAGTCAATATAATAATGTCCTGCAGATATGTAAACCTGCACATCTTAGTGATTTGTAAACATGTTTCACCACAATGCCCATCACTTCATCTAGCATGTGATTTGGAGATCTGGAAAAGATTTGAATTTCAAACTCTAAGTCTGAGTCTAATCAAGATATATACATCGTATTAATCAGAAGAAACTTCAGAGCTTTAGAGCAAGGAAAGGAAAGTCAATCTAGCCCAAAAGCCAGATTTAACTTCCCACTATCCTGAAGAGCATTGAGTTCAGGGACTGGAATATTATGTGTTTTCTCTATGCAGGAGGAAACAAGGAATACTGTTTAGGGAGAAAGATGAACCAGTTTTGGGCCACCTAAATCATTCCTCTATAATAGATATAAATAATTACATTTTGATGTGATTTTAGTATTAGTTACAAAGTGTTTTTTTTTAAATGCTTTGAATTAATATGACATAAATGTAGATGCTAAACACTGGATCTTTCAGTAAGAAATTGATTTGAATCACGGATATAAGGTGACTCTGAAATTTTCTCCTCAAGAAGCCTCTGATGTTTGACACTTGAAAATTAATGAATGTGTTGAAAAGAGTTAGACCCAAATGACTTGTCCAAGGTCATATTCCAGCATGTGGCAGAGCAGATAAGAAGATATAGTAACTATGCCTCCTGGTCTTGTAGAAAAGACAACTACCTTTTCTAAGCAGCATAATGAATGATTAAATGTTCAAGAATGTAACAGCCCTGAATAGGGATATTTCTCTATGTTCTGTTTCTAGCATATTAATTTTTAATGAATGTGTGTTCAGAATAAAAATTTCAGGTCCTAGGATTTACCTTATTGAACAACGAGCTACAATAATGAATATTAGAAATGATAAACAGTAAAAAATAATAATAATCCTCAAGCATGTTTTTTTATCTAACTTGCTGTGTTTCCTTTTCTAGATAGTTTTGTAATCCAAAAGTTGAGAACTCAGCATTATAAACCAGGACTTCTTGTCAGTTCTAATTTAGGAAGATGTAGACAGTTTTATATAGCAGTTCCATGGCCTGAAGCTGTCTGTCTTGCTGTTGAAGCCTCATTGTGTCAATTGCATGTCCTTGAACATTTCAGGTAGATCTGCAGCACTGGGATTTACCCTCCTTGTGGATTTCAGGTAGGTAAACAACACCTTTCTGTTTTCCTAATTTATTATAAGATAATGAGGTACTGAGGCATTCAGACATTATGTTCTTATATTCTTCAAGGTTCACTTCAAGGTTCAAGGGCTTTCTATTTCTAAAAAAAAAGGGGGGGGGGAATTTAGTCCACAGTCCTTTTTCAAGGAACAAAACTTGCTTCTCTTGTTTCACCTGTTGTATAGCTTAGCTATCTGAAGCCATACAAGTGCTTCAGATAAAATTATAGAGCTGCTATAACAAAGACACTTCAGAATCATCTGGTCATATCTGAGAGATGTTCTTCTCAGTTACAGGATGTCACAAGAAGAGGGCCTGTATCTTTTGTCAAGATACATTTTCATTGGGCTTAACATTTTTTCTCTCTGTTACTGTACATCCTCGAGCCATTCTTTTAAGTGTTCTGCCAAGTCAAGTAAACAAAAGAAATGTGCCAGACGATTCTTAACATTTATGGGTGCAAGGGTATGTCCATATTTATTGATTGATAGATTTATATCCTCCATTTAGGAGATCAAGACTCTTGCATAATTCTTTCTTCTCTTAATGTTCTGATGATAACTTCTCTGGAGGGTAGATTGGGTTGAAAAAGAACAACTGGCCCAAACTCATGCAGTGAGCTTCTTTGACTGAAGATAGTTAGAAACTGGCCCTTTAATGTTGCCAAAGTTGAGAAACACTGCTTTAACTCTCTAGAGAAAAACATGTTAGAAATGGAACTGTGGGCAAGTCAGTGGTGGTTTAATGTTACTCCTCAATTCCTTTCAGATTTCAGTGATCTTACAGAGATATGGGAAACCAGGGGGTTGGGGTGGATTTAAAGCATGAAGGATAAGTCTTAGATATAACTTAAGAAATAACAGGAGGTATGTCATATCTATGACAGTTGATATATAAATGAAGATCCTGTTGATTTGAAGCAATTAATGGTTGCGAAAAAGAGAATTGAAATGATAGCCTGATGAGGTAAAAAGAGTTTGTGGCTTAGCTACTACAAACAGTGAATGATCGTGTCTTGATAATGAAGAATCCCAAGATTTTTGATACAAGAAAAGCACTTTAAGATCTCTGTGAAACAGGTTGTATCTAACTTTGGCTAATGGCCAGAGAATTTTAAGATCTAAGTAGCTGTGATGTGGATTAGATACAGTTATTACTACATCTGTAGAATTTATGCTATGTAGGACAGATTAGAGGCCTGAATGGCATGCATACTAAAAGGTTACAAAGCAAAAACACAATGCAATAATTGTATGCATCAGACATATCTGTGTTGCTATGCCTCAGAATCAATACTGACTCCATAATAGATATTGCCCAGATTCCTGTACAATTTACTGTTCATTTGAAGAGCATTGGGTTAAAAATCTTGCTTTTTAGTAACTCCGCTACAGAATTTGTATGTCTTATAGGAAGTAGCAATTAACTAATTTATTTGTTATCTCACCTACTTTTTGCACCAGGCTCTGGTTAATGATTCTCTGGATTTTTATTTTTTTATTTTATTATTATTATTATTATTATTTATTTTATTATTTTATTTATTATTATTTATTTTATTCTTTTATTACAGGTTGTATTTCTCTAGAATGTGTATTACATAACACATCTAGAAACTTGTTTTCCTGGAATAAAGCTCTACTATCACATTTCTTTGTTTTGACAGGTGCTTTTTCAGCTGTCTATCTATTTGTCTATCCATCCATCAGAGAGCTTTTCAAGCATTGAGAAGTTTTATAAAAGATAGCTTCCAAAGCTTAATTTAAGAAAGTGAAGTTTCTTCTGCAAGAAGAAGAGGACCTTATAAAATTGGATTCTTAAGAATTGGCATTTAAGGATTCCCAGAGGAAAGCTAGGTGAGAAAAAAAAATCTATCAGCTATTGTGAAAAGTGCATTGCAGGTGAAGGAGCTTAACACAAAACACATGCAATCAATGATGGCCCACTTGAACTTTACTTGTACAGTTATCTCTGGGGGAAAAAGATCTGTATGTGTTAGAATGACTGCTTTTACCAAGAAGAGGATACCACAAAAATTATATAAAAGTAACAAGAAAAAACACTATGTTCAGGGAGGTTAACAGAATAACTGAAATGTAACAAAGGGATTGCCATTATGAATGCTCAGATGGTTTTGGTGATGGATTATATATAGATTTCAATTCTTAGAGCTATCAAGGAAAGTTTAGAGATGAATTAAATTGTTTATTGTTTTGACTGCCAGCCATAACAAGATAAAACTGACATAAACGTAATCATACACTAATAAAACACACTAAAATGTGCAAAAATTAGTAAGGACATTAAACCACTGTCACTACAGCAGATAAAATAATGGGAAAACATGAGCTTTTGATAGAATTATCTCTCTATTTAGCAGCAGCTGGTGCAAAACTTGCTAATCTCCATAGTAGTATTTCCTTGTCTAAATCAATTAAATAGTCAATTTTATGTGAATTAGATCAACTTTGTTTTCCTACCAAGAAAAACTCCAAAATCCTCCACATGCTGAAGTGGAAATAGGGCAGTACCATACATAACTTGTAAGGTCTTCTATAATTTCCTTGGAATATGGGCAGAAGTGCATATTATACAAAATAGTGAGAAATCCGCCCTCTCTAGTTGCTGACACCTATTGCTGGAACTGTGGTCTCGAGTGCATCTGGGAGGGATGGCAGTGTAACACACCTCAGATAATATTCACGTTCAATTTTGGTTTTATAAAGTTCATACTAAAGGGAAATTTTATTTTATGATAATTTAAACTGATTTCTTTGGGCAAAGACATCCAAGATTTAGATTTTAAATAGTAGGTTATTGTTTGCACTATTTAAATTTAAAAAGAATACTGAAGACAAACCAAAATATGCATACGATTGGATCCTAGAGGTTCTTTTTCAGGAGGCAACTGGACTTTTTTTCTTTTTTTTCTTTGAAGGTGTTTTGCTTCTCATCCAAGAAGCTTCTTCAGCTCTGACTGGATGGTGGGGAATATGATTGGATAAAACTATAAGCCAATATATAAGTTCTCCAGGCATTGAGAAATTCATTTGCTCCAGGACACACTGCTTGACAAGTCAGGAATTGGGTATTAACCCAATAATTAAAAGTCCTAATAATTATTTTAGCTTTAAATGGTATGTACCAGTTTCTGCATAGAGGAAGGGAATAAGTGTATCCAAAATTGTTCTGAGAAGCATGTTTTGAAAGAATTCTATACCATAAGAGGTTAAAATGCCCCATAGCTCTTATTGCACATAAAATGTAAGAACTTGATTTTTTTTTGAGGGAGAGAGAGAGATAGTCAGGATTGGTGGAATTTGACAGCCATCATTTGTTCACCAGAACTTTATTATTCCTGCCAAAGCTTTTTCAGGTTTTTTTATTAGGAGTTAATAACAAGAACACCACTTACTGAAGTGGTAAAAACGATGGCCAGGTATCTGTAAGGGAAAACTGATTTATATTATGTTCCCCAGTTGTCCATTTGTTCTGGTTGCATTTCTCACCCTCAAATCAACATCTTTACCATTTTCATAGACCATTTTGAGGAGCAATAGGTGTCCAATGTTCTTAACTGTATGTGCAAGCCTAATTAATAATGGGATATAAGTATTAAGTCATCTGCATAAAGTAATATAGACAAGTTCTGTTATCTAAAAAAAAAAAAACCTTAAGTCAGGGCTGAAACCTTATCATTAATAAATAGATAGTAGAGACGTTAGCATACATCTACTTTGGCTCTTTAAAAGTCTTGATGTTATCTGCTAGGTATCCTATTGAGGTGAACCTAATCTTAATCTGATTCATCTGATCTAATTTAAACCATAGCTTGTTTTGATCGATAGAATCAAAAGCTTCATGGGAATCCACAAAGACAATGGTTTCCCCTTGACAAATGTTACATACTTATTTATCATATGATCCAATACAAGTCCACAGTCAATTGTTGACTTTCTTGCTATAAACCTCGCCTATTCTTCTGCAAGCACATTGTTATCAATGACTCAGCCTTCTAATTTATTAGCTAAATGCTTTGCATAAATTTTAGCTGTGATGTTAATTGGGCTAATCAGTCTACAGTTCTCTGGGTGGCTATGATCACCTCTTTTGTATATTAGGACCATTATGTTTGTATTCCAGCCTTGGGGAAGTTGACTAGAGGAATTTTTTTTTTTTTTAAATGTATAATTTTCGTGGTTATGTATAAAATTTATATATTCACAATAACATCGTAACAACACATTGAATTGGCTTGGAAGCTGGCAGGCCAGCACCCAATGCAGCTTACTCAGCAGAGGTATTACATGTGCCAGTCTTTGGGCATCCAAGATTGCCAAAGCATTTTGTATCAGCTGAGGCTTTCTGGATATTTTTCAAAGATACCCAAATGTTGAGCACATTGTAATATTCCAGATGGGAGATGACCAGGGCATGAGTGACTGAGCAGAGAGTTTCCTATCCAGGAAAGGGCACAATACTGGTGCATAACACAAAGTTGAGCAAAAGCCCACCTAGCCACAACTGTCATTTGCTCTTCAAACTGGAGTCGTGAGTGTAAGAGGACTGCCAGATTAGGCACCGGATCTGTCTGGGGTAGTGCAATACCATCCAAGACCAAAGATGATCAAATTCTGGATGCAGACTCCCTCCCCTAGACCCTCCATCTTAACAGGATTCAATTGAAGGCCCCCATAGCCTCCAAGCACCATGAAAGAACATCCACAGCATCATTCATTTCATCCAGGATAGAGATGTATAACTGGGTATCATCAGCATACTGGAGATACATCATCCCATGGTGATGGATGATATCACCCAGAAGTTTCATGTACATGTTAAAAAGGAGAAGAGAAAGCATAAAGCAGGGACCAAGAGCTGAATCTCTCGCTCTTTTTCAATATTGATTGCAACTGACCTTCAAGGAAAGTGGTGAATCAGCACAGAAGTGTGCCATACATCCCAAATTCCCAAAGTTGACCCAAAAGGATGCCCTGGTTGATGGCATTGAAAGCTGCTGTAAGGTCAAGAAGAGCAAGGATGTATACAGCACATCGATCTTGCTTCCACCAGAGATTGTACATAAGTGTGACCAGTGCTGTTTCTGTTCCATATCCTAACCTGAATTCTGATTGAAAAGGGTCCAGCTAATCCAATGTTCTTATCTTCACACCAAATGACATTTGCCAGGTTCCAGAATAATGTTGTGTCTTTAGAGTCTGTGGCAGTCAGGAATAAGTGCTAAAGAGCTATTTGATACAGTGGCCTCTTTAGGTGATATTTATATTCCCTTTTCTTCCTAAACAGTTCCATGATTACTCATGGGAAGCAACTACCTTTTACTCCCCTTTCCAAATTCCTAACCATACAATGTGCTACTCTACATTCAACATTAATCCAGCGGCTATGTTGTAGAAATGAATTTAATTTACTGTTGTCCTGACTTAATCCTGCTTTTATTTATTCAAGTATTTGTTGGTAGTAGCTCAAGATAACTGAAGAAGCTGGCTCAGCATTAATCAATTTAAGCTGAATATCTGCCAGTTGGCTTGAGCAAAGTTTGCAGTGATTTTTATCAGCTAAATTTACAGACCATTTATTTTTTTTTGTCCTGAATGTTTTAGTGCAGGTATGTAGATCGTTATATATTCTCAGCATTCTACTCTCTTCCAAGCCAGAATATTGGAATGTGATAGGTGCTAACCACTATAGCCTTGTAGAATAACATCATATTTTGAAATGTTTCTATTTTGGCAAAGGGAATACATACCGTACATACAGTGGACAAATATTGTTCCATTTGCTGATAAGTATTGAAATTATGTGAACCAGAGTCTTTGGTGGCGCAGATTGCTAATGCACTGGCTAAGTGTCTGCACTTAAGTCCAGCTGCTTGGAATTAGTGTTGGTTCGATTCTCACCAGGCTCAAGGTTTATTCAGCCTTTCATCCTTTCGGGGTAGATAAAATGAGTACCCAGATTGTTAGGGGCAATGAACTGACTTTGTAAAAATGCCGCTTTGGGGGGCAAAAGCCCTAATAAGCAGGCATATACAAAGAATGA
>JANHFM010003502.1:429899-451779 GCA_032468115.1 Grayia smithii | reverse complement strand
GATGTGGGCCATTGCGCTTGTGAGAAAGGTCGAGGAAACACCTGCCTTTCAGGTGTTTACATTACAATTCATAATAGAAGCAAAATTACAGTTATGAAGTAGCAACGAAAATAATTTTATGGCTGGGGGTCACCACAACATGAGGAACATGAGGAACAGTATTAAAGGGTCACAGCATTAGGAAGGTTGAGAACCACTGATCTAAGAAATATCTCCTAAGCATCTTCTCCTAATTCTTACATATAATACGATAGTTTCCCTTTATATTTCTAATTGTCATACTATATTTCATTCTAAATATGATCAGTTATATTATTGACAAACCTGAAGTTGTACCCTGACTCCTCTTTTTTTCCTCATCTTTACCCCCACCCTATTATTTCCCACTGTTCTTCAATACCATGTTGGGATCGTAAGTGCAAGTTTGCATGTAACCTGGAAATTGCATGTAACTTTTTTTTTTTCTTAATTCAAGCATGGTGGTTGATTAGGCAGCTAATATTATGCTCTTTTCTCATTTTCTTCTCATCCAATTTTAGACATAGTAAATGGAAAGAAAAGTTTGGAAGCCTTGTGAATACCAGCAGACCTAAAAAAAAGTTTTTAGACAAATTGATGTCTTAATTTTGATATCAAATTTTGCACCTACAGTACATGACAATCAGCTGTATAAAGAATCATGATATGTGTAGTCTTAAACTTCTAGAGCAGTGGCCTTCAACCTTTTGGGCACCAGGGACCAGTTCCATAGAGAAAGGTTTTCTATGGACTGGAGGGGGTGTGGTTTTGCATGCTGCCTGCATTCCATGGATGGAGCTTTGCTTGTTTGCGCAGACCATTTGCTGGCATACTATGGACTGGTGCTGGTCCATGGACCAGGGGTTAGGGACCCCTGTTTTAGAGTACACCAAGTTATCTACTACTGATTTATATTCTGGTTCTCATGATGCTCTATAGATTTGAAATGTCACATTTTTAATGCTAGGACATTAAAGTAAGAACAGATACTAATTACAAAATGATACCTTATCCTCATACCTGTCTGATGTTTCCTGTTTGTTTCATTATGTCAAATAATTTTTAAAAAGTTCTAATGGGGTAAGAACTAGTCATAATAAAAATAAAGTAAATATTTTTCCTTCTGGTTTGAAATAGCTACTTTAAACATTGGTATAAACATGCATCATGCTTTACTGTGGTGGATAGATGGCACTTTCTAGCATACCATTGTTTCCCTTTGGCTCTTTTAAAAATAACTTGAATTTTTGGAGGTTTGTGACAAAGCCCAAGATGAAGAGGTAATGTGGTTTTGGGGCGTGATTCCTCATAACTTTCTGGATAAAATGCCTTATATCTATTCCCAGAGAGAATCTGCAACTTTTCAGTTGAGTGGTGTCCCTGGTCCTGCTCATACATGGTCTTCTCTTCCTCACAGCCATGCCAGACTGATTCTCTTTCTGATGAGGTCAGTAAGAGAGGTGTAAAAAAAAAAAAAAGAGTAATCCATAATGTGGGTGACACCAAGGGAGGCTCCAGACAGGAACAAGAATCTCTAAAAAGCCTAAAACAAAGCAATTCGCACATCACTTCTGCATTCTTGCCAAGAAAATTAAAAATGAAAATTAATTCCATAATCTCACAATCACTCAAAAAGTATCATATACATATACATACAAACTCCGCTAAGTAGACAGACAGACAGACACTGACACACAAACACAGAAAAAATATGTATATAAGTGAAAGATAGATGGACAGATTCTTTATTGAATGAATTTCCTGCCCTCTATAAGTGGTTTGAAAAAATAGTTTTTGGTGTGCTGATTTATAATTTAAAAATATATGCTTTTAATAATAAAACATCCTTGCTGTAAGCCACTCTGTTACTGCTATGCTTCCCAAAATGAGTCAGTGTATGCTTGTGTATAGTCTCTGCCAATTTCTTTTTAATGGCCCTTATTCCTTAAGGTGATGATCCTATTGACTTACCAGCTTGAGTTGTTTTGCATTATCTATGTTAGGCATTTGCATTTCTCCCTTTATGACCGTTTTAATTAGTGCTTCCCAATTTCAGCTCTTACTAAATATGAATGAAGCAGAAAAAGTGTAACCTAGCTGGGACATATTGCTGTTTAGCGCTGCTTACGATCTTTAGCCGAGATGCTGGGATTCATTCTCATCTCATTTGCTGAGCGCTCTATCATTAAAGTGTCATTGAAAACTGACACCACTTAATTTTAGCAGCTTTCAATTCTCGTTTGCAGCAAGAATAGCTTTAAATGGAGAGGAGTGCAAATTACAGAGGGAAAGGATATTTTTACACTGCACTCAGCATTTCATCAAACAAAGCTGCCTCACAGAGAACAATACATTTATAAAACCAAATTCTCATCGGAGAGTGATAAATGAGGCTTTGTTCTTCCTCTTGCAAGCTTCTGGTTGTGGGGGACATAAGACTCTAGGCTTGGCTATTTCATATCAGATGGACAGATAGACAAAAATTGTATCTTAGCATGATGATTTTCACATCTCCAAGAAAAAAAAATTGGCACATCTTTGTCAAACAAAAGACATGGGAAATCCTCCTTTCCTTAGCCTGTTAATTGCTTTCTTTCCTTTTGTATTTTGAACCTTGGAGGAATTTAGCAAAAAAAAACAAAAACCCACCAGGGATACCCACAATCTTTAAACCTTTCAATCTGGTTTTATTCCCTAACTGAATATACAGTTTCTGTACACATCCTGCATTTGAAGGCCAATGTGCTCTTCTTAATATATCTTGCAGATCGTTTGTTAAAGGCAGACGGAGATTGTGTTTGCTTTCATGACCCACTTCCTGTTATAAGGATCCATTCATCCATAAGGAATTTGAACATAATCTATCTCTTTCCAAATTAAATCAGCTTAAGGGAAAAGGTCACATGGAAGCAAATAGATGGAACTAGGAAATAAAGATAGCCATGTATCTATATTCAAGAAAAAAAAGATGAAACAATGTTCTTGTCAACAGAAAATTCTGTCTATGTGTCTTCTATTCAGATTATTTGCAGTCCTCAAATTTAGCTCTTTCTTAAACAATTCTCAGATAGGAAATTTATCAATTTAAGAAGATTTAAGGGCAAAGCCAAAACTGCCTGTTTTCTAGGAATTCTTTAGCCAGTTGCCATAAATGTGGCTCCTTTGGGGAGTTTTGATATGGTATCTGTGATCGTTTCTATGATATTATCTATAAACATTACAAATATGAGCCCTGTTAGAAAGTGGATAAGTGGATCCACAATGTGATTAGTTCCACACTGTGGATTGGTCAGGTAACTTAGACTACTTGAACAGAGGGAGGACATTTTTTTAAAGTTCCTCCATCTCAAAAATTGGTGTTTTGTTATAGTTAAATTGTTGGAATAAGAATTTTTTTTTTGAAAGGGGATAGGATCAGATGCAATTATTCCTCAAAAAAGAAGAAAAACCGTTTGTTTTAAGGGTTTAAACTGACAACCACTACTTTTTAAAAAAAAATTAAATTGTTTCCTTTAACAATCATTGTGGGGGGAGCATTTTGGTGAAAAGCAATCAAGTATCTAAGATGAAGATGTATAGAGTAAAAAACAAAATTACATGACACATGTTTGACAAATTTAATATAATTCATTTTATTATGAGATGCTATACTGATCACCATTCCTAACAAATGGAAATAAAATAAGAGAGAGAGAGATCACAGTGTGCTGTTTCATTAGAATACAAAACTCCAGGGAGTCTTTATAAGCTTAATATATATATATATGAATGCCTTGAAAAATATATGCTTCTTTCAAAAGCAGCCCAATTTTTAAAAGGAATTGCACACTCTATTTTGGAAGGGGTGGGGAGATAGGGAAATCAGAAGAAGGGAAAATCACTATTGCCTCATGCATGATGAATCAGAAATAATTAGATTTATCCTCACCCAAGTATTGTAACGAATCAGTGGAATCAGTTTGTGAAACAAAGCTGAGGTGCACAATGGTTTGTTCAGATTACTGAGTCAACTACATGCTATTCTATGTAGTATCTCCAAAAATAGCTGGAGCTATTATGCAGCTTAATGGTGAGAATCACTTTTTGGAACATTAGGTGAGTGGTATGGAGTTTCAAAACTTCTGTTAAAGTCCTTTGCACTTAGATAAAGATTAGAGTAGATACAAAAAGGAGAAAGATTTGAGGCATGTTCTTTGTTGACTGTGCATTCACATCCAAAAATGTAATCATACATACCTGCTCTATTTGCATTCCATTTGCATTTATATTCAAAAATTTAAGCACACAGACTTGCATCACACTGCTATCCTGCAATCTGATGTGAACAATTCATTTTAGGATTCATTTTGCAGCAAATTTGGTTAAGTTTTCAAGTAGCCAATAGAGGAATTAGCAGCAGATATCCTTATCCTTAACCCTAATCAGAATCAGGGCTACAGTGAAAAAAAAAAAAAGTATTATGAAGAAGTCCTGGTTGGACCAATTTTCCATCACTTTTCATTTTGATGGAGAATTTTTAAAGAGCCCGATTTGTTTTAAGCACTTTAGAATTGCATTTCATATAATGAGCATCACAAGTGTATATCAGTACACTGCATATATTTGTGAATTTGTGCCAAATGGGTAATGATACGTTTATTCACCAGCTATTTTTGGAGATACTATATAGAATAGCATTAGCATGCTTGCTGTAAAACAAGGATTTGGTTGTACTTGTAATAAAATGGTCAAGATCTACAAAAACTGACCAATACTGATCATGTCATTAGCAAAAATAGTCACATGTGACATGGGTACAACCATTGCTAATAACTTTGTTTTTATAAAAAGTCTATGGAGATTCTCAGTCATCCAGGTCATGACTGTCCCAAAGATGCTTTTTCAGGAGGCAACTAGTCTTTCTTGTTTTTTTCTTTTAAGACGTTTCGCTTCTCATCCAAGAAGCTTCTCAGCCCTGACTGGATGGTGGGAGATGGAAGGATTTATATTCCTTGCAGACAGTTGGTCATTTGCATTCTTTTAGGGAGTCATTAAGGCCATCTGGATGTTTATCTATTATCTCAGGGTCACCTGAGTAGTACATATAATATAAATATTTTTTAAAGCTTTTGTGAAAACCAGAATTGACCAGGCCATGATGATTTGAGAAAGTCATTATGTGTGTGGTCATATGGTGACATCCATGCATATGGAAGACTATGACTTGGAATGAAAGGAGTATACAGTAAATGAAGTGAAAGAAAGAAAATAAGACTTTTATATGTCTGAATTTAAGAGAAAAGTGAAGGATGCAATAGATTTGAATCCAAGTAGAATGGAGTGGATAAATACATGCAGGGAAATGTGAGTATAAATATAACTTTGAGTGAAGGCCTAAAAATGTATGTCAGAAATTATCAGTTGGTACTAATGGATACGTATGAAATTAGGAATTCATAGTTTGGTGATAGATTCAGGTTACATTATAATTAATATAACATTTTGAATAAAAAGGAAAGTATTTTTTTTCCGGGGTTGGGGGAGTAAAATTATTTTGCTTACTGAGACGTCTGAACAAAATGAAAGAATGCATAATAATAACTGGGTATGATTGGGTTGTTCAATGATAGAAGAGTGAATAAGAATGTTGAATGGTAAGCTACTGCTTAGAAAAAGATCTTGTTTAAAACACATGTTTTAAATCTATTCATACAGATCCATGACAAAGAATGTATATACATTTAACCACCTGATTGATTTCTTCATTTATGATGAAAGAATGAGAGAAATCATTAAAAAATATACATGTGACAATGTGAGATAGTCCATTTTTGGTGGAATTAATAATAGATCTTTGGGAGAAATGACTAAGAAAAAAAACAACCTAAAAGTGAAAGTAGAACAAGTATTAGGAGAAATATGAAAAAGTACTGGAAGAGAGATCAATCTGGTAACAGAATTAATAAAAAGTGGATTTATAGAAAGAGGATCTGAAAATGGTTTGAAATAGAATGAAAAGAATTAGGTTATACATCAAATATGTTATAGTCTAAAGAAATGTCTAGAGTGACATTACTGGAAAGTAGGAAAAGGAATGCTTGTAGAATGATGAAGAGAAAGAGCCCATGGATGAGAAAAGCTCCTATAAGAAAATGCTGCAGAAAAATATTTCTAGAATAAAGAGAGAGAGAAAGAGAATTAAGAGGCAGAGAAAAGAAGAGCAAGATAAAACGTTATGGGAATGAATAAAAGATAAGAGTGAATGAAACTAAAAATAAACTACCATAATGAAATAATTTTGGATAATACTGAACTGAGGGAGTGCTGCAACACTATTTAATATACTTGAATAGGATCAAGTGAGTGGAACTGATGCAAATGCCATAAATGTTAGTGTCCAAGAAAAACTTGATGACAGTTAGGCAACAAATGCTGTGAGAATTTTAAAAAATGGAAAGGCTATGGCAGTAGCTGGTATAACTGAAGAGATAATAATTATAGATGTAAGAAAGAATGTTTCTTCTAGCTTTGTTGATTTAAGTAAAGGTTATGATGGAGAGTTTGAAAGTTAGGGAATGTTTTGTATGAGTATGAAATGGAAGCTTGGTTGCTAAAGGTGGTCAAAGCAATTTCAACAGATAGGCTGACATGATTGGGTTTCTTAATTTTTTATCTGTTTTTAATTGTTTTAAATATTAATTTAAATTTTAATTAATTAATTTACTGTTTACTGTTGTTTTAATCACTGTGAGCCGCCCTGAGTCCTTCGGGAGAAGGGCGGCATGTAAATTGAATAAAATAAATAAAAGAAAAGAAATAAATTTGTGATGGATGTAAACCCTGCAGGAAAATAAATGGAATACTTGGTGTATAGTTAACCATTGAATAAAAAGTAGGACAAAGAGGGGAAATATGTCCTTGGCTCTTTTAACATATTTATGAATAAATGCCTAGGATGATGATGGAAGCTTGTTGGTCGTGGATATGAAGGTGAATATGCATATATTTTATATGCAAACAAAGCCATGTTATTGGCTAAAAACAAGCATGAACAAGCATTGAGAACTTATGCAAAAAGACAAATTCCTTGTGTGTCCAATCACACTTAGCCAATAAAGAATTCTATTCTGTTCTATTCTATTCTATTCTATTCTATTTTATGATTTGCAGAAAATGTTAGAGAAATTATATAGATGTGAAAATCAATGTATGAAAGACCTAGAACATTGCCCTTGATAGGAGAAACAGAATGAATGATTGGAAGTTCTATGTAAATGGCAAAAAGTAAATTTTTGATAAAAATATTACTAAATGTCAATGTTTTAAGATGTGAAGATACTGGCAGAAAGTTGGGGTGGTCATCTATGGTCTTTTGCAAGGCATGAAAGTCACCTTGTAGAGGAAATGGGTGGCATAAAAATGTAATAAATAAATGAATGCAAATGACTGTGTATAGGAATTAAGTGGAAAGAACTATGTATAACAATCTGATTTTGCCCACGTGACGAGGCCTATAAAATGTAGGTACATAAAGAAACATGTATGTGGACATACTATAAGAATTTTTTACAAAATCAGATGAGTCATCTAGAATGGGAAAGCACCATGAGCTAGTTAACATGAACTTTCCCCAGTTACTTAGCCAACACTTCCAAACAGTTCCCAGCTCACTTTTTGTTGCCTCTGCTATACATATATATGTGGAAACTTGTGACACACCTGCAAAAAGGAGGAGGAGTTTGCATCACAATGTTCCAGTGTTGATTTCATAATTTACTTTCCTTCGTGGGCATTTCTCCGTTATTTCTTATCTACATCAACACAACAAAGGAAGTACGAGATATATTTGTCACCTTCACCCCCTTGCTAGATCACCAGTATACATTCCAGCAACAGCGACCAATGAAAAACAAGCTAGTTTTAGCTGGATATTCATTGTTGTTGTTGTTGCTGTTGTTGTTGTTCTAATGGGGCTCCAACACCTGTGAATGCTGCTTGGGAGAGAGTAATCTAACAGTTGCAGCCATGCGCAACATGGAAATGTAGTAATGGGTGAAGCTGCATCTGTTGCCAATCTGTCTGCTATGTTATTTTCAAAGGTTTGGGAGAAGAGACAAGCTGCCAATCCTAATTCTCAATAATGCTTTTAGAACTTTCTCCAGTGAGTGTGGCTTTCAGCTCTGCTTATGCAGTTAACAATAAACAAATGTTCTTTTAGTAGCATCTGTTATTAAGGTGGCTGAAGATCAAGGCAAAACAGTTACCTCTGTTTTTTTCATCATCTAATATTGCTCTGATCTAACATCAGAAGCTTTCTCTCCTAAAGCACCTCTGTTTCTGTGTGGCACTAAGGGTATTGTAGTACATTTACCTCTATATTTTTCTCAATTTCTTTTTATGAATTGCACTGGAATGTCGATCGACATGAGATATGGACACCTTCAGCAGGCCAAGCATCTATTCATGGAAAGATATAGTACTGGATGAAAATGCACAGAGCTTCATTTTTCCTCCCGTATTTTGTTCACCAAAAATAAAGTTTAAAAAAGTACCGGCGCAAAACGGTGCCTCCAACCCCCAGCCCCCCAAGTTGCCGCAGTAGGATACCATGGTCGATGGTATCAAAAGCTGCTGAGAGATCAAGAAGCACCAGGATGGAGGAACAACCTCTATCCCGGGCCCACCAAAATGCAGAAAAGGGCAAGCCAAATGATTAAAACCTGCAGCAATTCCACCACAAGCCAAAGTTACAACATTCTGAGATTTTATTATTTTTAAAAAGTAATACAAAATATAGTAGCTACTCATTCAATCCCATGGATCACAAAGCATCTATTGGCTAGCCAAGAAGGAGGAAGAAGCTTGGTACAGGTAGTCCTCCTTTAGTGATCACAATTGCGATTGGCAACTTAGCTGGTAAGCGAAGCAATTAAGTGAAACTGCCTCTGCTTACAGCTTTCCTTTGCTTTACAGATCTGCGAAGGTGATAAATGTGATTAGTTCCAAAGATAATTTGTCATCACTGTCCTAACAGCAAATGGCCTCTATTAGCAAATGGTCTGCTATTAGACCAGAGCATCCGGGAAAAACCCTTGTCTAATTCAACATAGCTCTGAGTCTCACTGGGAGCAGCCACATTCCAGTTTCAGAGCTGCTTCATTTAAACAGAACCCCTTTTTCACCTTCCCAATATAACGTTTTCCCTTAGAAGTCTAGCAAAACAATGATCCTGGCAAGATATTTCCCCACACAATTACCTATCCAAAGTGCTAAAAAGGGGGTATTTATAGCAAGGAGGAACTAGAATAAGATAAACAGAAAGATAAGGACACAGGAATGAGAAAACTTTTAAGTAGATAAGGGAAGAACTGGTTTTGCACAGAGTCCAAAAGCAAAGCAAGCCAGCTTCGTTTGTGGGTAATGGGCCCATAACTCTGTATCTCTCGGTCACCTTGCTGACTAAGCTTCAGTAATCTCAGCACCATAATGGGACCCCAAATTGAGGGAGGATCTTTAATGGAATTTACTTTTGAAAGGGTGGGGTGGAATTCTTTATTGGCCAAGTGTGATTGGACACTCAAGGAATTTGTCTTTGGTGCATAAACTCTCTGTCTACATAAAAGCTATAAGTGATAAATTATGATCATAGTCATTTATTTATATTTAAATTTATATGCCGCCCTTCTCCCATCATAAAATCATAAAAATACATTCATCATAAATCATAACACTTAGGGATAATCATAGGCTACTAAATAAGCAATCAACATCAATCACACTAGGAAACTAAATAAAATAATATAAACCATAAAGATACAAGCAACGAAGTTGTAAGTAGGAAAGGAGATGGTTAATGGGAAAGATGAGAAGAATAATAGTAATACAGAAATTGAAAGAGATAGTACGACAGGCATCCACTTTCATGGCTTCCGAAGTGAGAACTGACAAACTGAGGGCACACCAGATCAATTGCTGAAATCACAATGGGCAAATAAAACTCCACCACTCCAGTTTAAAAAAAGGTATTTCTGAAACTTGACTTTGAGGCATGTGGACCATCTCCCAGCATTCTCCCAGAATTCATCTCCCATGCTGGCTAGGGAATTCTGGGAGATGAAATCCACGTCTTAAAATGAAGTTTGAGAAATGCTGATATATATCAGCTACTAGTGGAGACGTAATATTATAGTGATTTGGCCACTGCGGGTGCCCAGAATAGCAGTGAGACTGGATGCAATTCAGCCTCGCTGCTTCGCAGGTTCTAGCCAGGAGAATTCTACCCCACCACCACCACCCGCTCTTCTGCTAGAAGCGCAGAATTAGTCGAAATAATGCAATTATGCAAGGACTTCCAAAGCATATCATCTATTCCGCCCCCTCCTCAACTAACCGGGGTTACCGCTGCAGAAGTCTCGCCACCCGATTCTCACCCCAAGATCGCAGCAGCCAGTCTTCTCAGAGGCCTGAGCAGGAAGCGGAAAGAGCGGAGATCCCCGACGCTGCCTTGCTTTGCTGCCAGCGTAACCCTTTCTCTGCTGAGGTTGGATTGGCGCCTTCTCGCGGCTGGCAGCGCTTTGAAGGGGCAGGGCGAGAATTCAACCTAAGGAGTCCGTTCTCGCACCCGCTTCTCTGGCTTCATTTTATATGTTTTTTAATTTGTTTTACAGAGTGTGAGCTGCTTGTACAGAAGATAAGCAACATATAAATTTAAAATAGATAAATAAAGGTATTCTGAGAATAGCAAACAAGATCTGGTTTTCTCACTGTAGTTTGGTGAGTTCAAAAAAATTGGAAGCTGATGAAAGAAAAAGAAATTACGACAGCCGAAGGATCTGTAATGTTGGAAATCATTCTCCAAGGTAGTAGCATTGTCTATGAATTTAGAGGTAAACTTCAAAAAACTGTCCCGCACAGGACACCCTCCAAAGTCTACATGAATCTACATGAAATCATGAAGTACATGAAGGAATAATGGATGGAAACTGATCAAGGGGAGACTCAACCTAGAAATAAAGAGAAATTTTCTGACAGGGCAACCAACCAATGAAACAGCTTGCCTTCAGAAGTTGTGGGAGCTTCATCCCTGAAAGCTTTCAAGAAGAGATTGGAGTGCCATCTGTCAGAAATGATATAACGTCTTCTGCTTGAGCAGGGAGTTGGATTAGATAACCTATAAGGTCCCTTCCAACTCTGTAATTCTATTATTATTAATTCCTGTTCTGGGCTGTCTTGACTTGCAATCCCCTCAGGGGGGCGGTCGAAGGATGCTATGTGTGGTTTACTAGTACTAAATTCTCAGTAAAAAACTCGATTAGACTTTACAGCCTGGAAGGAAAGTAGGCTGTTGAATTTCAGCTTGTTCTGTTGTCAGTGATTGGGTGTGTCTGTCCTAGGAAGATCATCTATTGCATGAAGAGGTAAGTGTGAGGTGCATCAGGTTCTGAATATAGGTTAATTAATCAAAATACTCTAATGAGCTCAGTCTTGTGTGCAGTCAGTTGGATGCCTCATTTACAAGTCAATATGCAGTGCATTGAGAAAGTATTCTCACCCCCCTTCACTTTTGTCAATTTTGTTATGCTGCACCCTGATTCTATAGTTGCTGAAATTCATTTTTTTCCTCTACACTCAGTACCCCATTATGACAAAGTAAAAACAGAATTTTAGAAATGTCTGTAAATTTATTAAACAGAAAAAAACCCTGAAATATCACATTGGCATAAGTATTCAGAGTCTTCATTCAGTACTTTGTTGAAGCACCTTTGGCAGCAATTACAGCCTCTGGCCTTTTTGGGTATAACGTGACAAACTTTGCACACCTGGATTGGGGGATTATCTGCCATTCTTCCTTGCAAATCCTTTCAAGCTCAGTCAGGTTGGATGGCAACCGTTGGTGGACAGCTATTTTCAGGTCCCTCCAGAGATGGTCCATAGCAAGGGTCTCCAACCTTGGCAACTTTACGACTTGTGGACTTCAACTACCCGAATTCTGGGAGTTGAAGTCCACTAGTGTAAAGTTGTCAAGGTTGGAGACCCCTAATCCATAGGGTTCAAGTCAGGGCTCTGGCTGGGCCACTCTAGGACATTTGCAAGATCGTCCATAAACCACTCCTGTGTTGTCCTGCCTGTGTTCTTAGGATCGTTGTCATGTTGATCTCAGCCCAGTCTGAGATCCTGAGGGCTGTGGAGCAGGTTTTCATTGAGGATATCCCTGTACTTTGCTCCATTCAGCTTTCCCTCAACCCTGACCAGTCTCCCAGTCCCTGCTGCTGAAAAACACCCCCACAGCATGATGCTGCCACCACCATGCTTCACTGTTGGGATGATACTGAGCAGGTGTTGAGCGGTGCCTGGTTTCCTCCAGACATTACATTTAAAATGAGGCCAAATACTTCAATCTTGGTTTATCAGACCAGAAAGTCTTGTTCCTCAGCATCTGAGAGTCCTTCAGGTGCCTTTTTGCAAACTCCAAATGGGCTTTCATGTGTTTTGCACTGAGGAGAGGCTTCTGTCTAGCCACTCTGCCATAAATCCTAGATCAGTGGAGGGCTGCAGTGAACGGTTGTCCTTCTGGAACTCTGTCCCATCTCTACATAGGATCTCTGGGGCTCAGTCAGAGTGACATCAGGTTCTTGGCCAGCTTTGTTACTGTTGGAAGAAATATCCATCTGGGTTCAGAACCAAGTGGGGAAAAAGACACTGGAAATATGGACACCACTTGAAAAGATGGTTTTTAATGATGGACAGGATCACATGCCTTGATGATGTTGGTTGAAGGAGAAAAAAGGAAAAAGATGCCGAGAGTCCCTGAATTTTATGCCCTCTGTTGGGCTTTGAATTTGAGCTTGTATTCTGATTGGTTGTGAGGCTCCCATGGGGCCATGCAGGGGCAACTCTGTAGGCTGTCTTGAGTCTCATACTTGGCTGAACCCTGCTAGGTGATGTAATCTTCCCAGGTGCCATGTGGTGAGTTCAGTTGCTAGATGGGTAGAGCCTACCTTTGCTGGGTCTTGGGTGAGGGCATTTGCCTATGAATAGACCTAGCTATCTCTTTATCTCATAAGTGCGGATATCTGCTGTGGGCTATTAAGGAGGGTGGGGGCTATTAAGAGTGAGTCTGCTTCCTGCCTAAAAAAACATGTTTCTCCATTTCTCATTCAGGGAAATATAATAAGGTGACCAACTTTTTTACAATGAGGAGGAGGAGGACACAAGTAAATTAAAGAAAAAAAATATTGTAAATAAAAGAAACATTTTATTCATTGCAACTGTTGGAAGAAATTTCCTTCTAGGTTCAGCTCCAAGTGGGGAAAAAGACACTGGAGACATGGAGATTGCTTGGAAAGATGGTTTAATGGTGATCAGGATCACATGGCTTGAGTTCCTGAGCAGACAAAGGGGTGAGATCTGGGTGCGCCTTGGTTTTATGCTCTCTGTTGTGCCCCACCTCAGTGTGTCCTGTTCCTGTACAAGAAAGGTATCCTGATTAGTTTCAGACTTCCAGGGAGCGGAGATCTTAGCTAGCCTTGCTGGCTGATGTAACCTTCCCAGGTGCCATGTGGTGAGTTTCTGCAGCTAGATGGGTCCTATTGTGTTGCAGATGATGGTCCATTGACAAACGGGTGGGGGGGGAAGGCAGGAAGCTGCTATGTCTTTCAAATATGTTTCTCCGTTTCTCATCCATGGAAATATAATTTTCTGCCTTTTTAATATTTCCTAAAATATTTCATTCTTCTAGGAGAGGGGTGACTGCTAACTTCCTACATGTGTGTGAACAGAGTTGGTTCTGGGTATCATTCATATTAATCCAATTCACAGTAACAATATTAGTGATCTCTATCACATTTCTCAAATTTAAGTAATCTTCATTATATTGCTCAAGCATACATATTCAAAAAAATGCCTAACTCCTCATCTTTATCTCTACCTTCATGTATATCTTTCTTGTTTTATCTACATTTTGGTTAGCATAAAATACATTTAAAATAAAGAAAACCATACAATCCAAAATACAAACATAATGTCCAGAGGAAACAGATTGGATTTCACAAATCATACAACTAATAAAAGCCCTCTACCCACTTTCTCCACCCTGGGAAAAGGACCACATTTTAAGAGCTTGTCTGAATAAAGTTGAGAGTGGGGTGGGGTGGGGGAGTATATAAATATTTGGAAGAATGTCATTCCAAAGGACAGGAATTATGACAGAAAAGTCTCCATCTTGACTCCCATCAGGTGGCATTACTTAATTGATGGGACGTGGAGCATGCCAACTCTGCTGGATCCTATAAGGTTTGGCAGCAGTACAGAAGTTCCTTAAGTAACTAACTCATATGCCATGAAGGGCATTGAATTTGATTGGGAAACCTATTAGGAATTAGTGCAGCTTACGAAGGATAAGTGTTTAAATGGGCCTACAATGACAAACCCTCAACTGTCCTTCCTGCTGCAGCCTGACCATCAGCAGCTTTCATATGGTTTTCAAAGTCAGCCCCATTTGTAATAGATTGCAATTGTTCAAATGTGAGGTAACCAAAGCAGGAGTGCCAGATATGGCATAACTCGTCTACTAAATTAAATTGTGCAAAGGCCTTCTTGACTATATAAAGATAAAGGAATCCGTGTGGATTTTACTCGGCTAGTTGCTCATCTCCATTTCAAGCCATTGAGTAGCACTGTCTGAAGACATTTCCATGGTCAGAAGACATCACGGAGCACCTTCCTTTCCCACTGAAGTGATGGGAAGCAGTGGTGGTGCAGTGGTTAGAATGTAGTACTACAGGCTACTTCTGCTGACTGCCGGCTGTCTGTAATTTGGCAGTTCAAATCTTACCAGGCTGAAGGTTGACTCAGTCTTCCATCCTTTCAAGGTGGGTAAAATGAGGACCCAGATTGTTGGGGGCAATATGCTGATTCTGTAAACTGCTTAGAGAGGGCTGTAAAGTATTGTGAAGTGGTAAATAAGTCTAAGTGCTATTGCTATTTATTTATTCACTTGCTTATTAATCTTAATTTTCATGTAGGCGTTCAACACATAATGCACTCTCCTTCCTCCGCAACCATCCAGTGAAGCAGATGGGAGCAAGCAAGCATGGCTGGACCACTGAGCATCTATGCCAACCAGTTCACTACCTTATCAATGCACCACAACCCGCTTACAGAGTCCAGTTTAATTGCAGTCCAGAGAGACGATGTGCTAACATACGTAGTTTCATGCTATATTTTTGCATGTTTTTCCTGCTTCAGAATGAAGGGAAACTGAAATTTTCCATGTCATTGAAAAAGACTGTCGGATCTTTGAAAAGGGATTTGGGAGGTACTGTCGCCAAATGATGCACGACGAGATATGCTGAATCATATAGTTGGAAAAAGTAACGCAGATCAAACAAGAATGAAAGTGCAACGGTGATAACTATCTTATTAACCAGTGGCAATTCTGCCATAAAACACCTGCTGCCCGATAATAACTGTTATCAGGTATTTCCTTCTTAATTCACTGTTTACAATTCTTGCTTCATCTCCCCCCTCCCACTCCTCCTCGGTAATCTGTGACTCAAGATAAACCTTCAGGCATAAAACCCATGAAGTTTACCTTGTAATATGTGTATTTGTTTGAAAATGCCACAAAATACGCCACAAGTATCTCTTCTTCCTTAATCCCATCTAAATGCAGGCTCGGTGATTTCAAGTTCATGACAGTTTCCACCCTGCCCTGTCACCTTTTTCAGTTAACATACAGCCCCATACACTTTCTCAAACTTTGGGGAATTGTGACCCCTCAAAATAATTCATGAATTTCTGTGAAACCCTTCCCCCCCCAAACAATTAACCATTTCAATGGCATTAAAGGTAAAGGTAAAGGTTCCCCTCGCATATATGTGTTGGTGGTTCCTGACTCTAGGGGGCGGTGCTCATCTCCGTTTCAAAGCCAGAGTCAGCACTGTCCGAAGACGTCCGTGGTCGTGTGGCCAGCTTGACTAAATGCCAAAGGCACACGGAGTGCTGTTACCTTCCCACCAAAGGTGGTTCCTATTTTTTCTACTTGCATTTTTAGAACAGAATAGAATAGAATTCTTTATTGGTCAAATGTGTTGGACACACAAGGAATTGGTCTTTGGTACATATCTCTCAGTGTACATAAAAAGACAACATACACTCATCAAGAATCACAAGGCACAACACCCAGTGACAGTCATACGGTACAATAAGCAATCAAATCATAGTAGGAAACAATATCAATATAAATCGCAAGGATACAAGCAGCAAAGTTACAGTCATGCAGTCACAAGTGGGAGGAGATGGGCGACAGGAACGATGAGAAGACCAATAGCAATAGTGTGTAGGAGCAAGTTGAGCCTGAGGGCGGATTAAAGGGGTCATCAGTTTGGAGTCCTTGCATTCCCATAAGAGACCGAATTTCAGCCCCCTGTGAATTCCATTGACCCTTATCTAGTGCCAGTTTGGCTTGACCGTTAGTAGATCAGATTCTTGTGTATAACTAGCATGTGATAAATTTTTAATGCTTTGAATTTAACTCCTGCTCCTGGTTACTTGCATCTGACATTATGTTCCTGGAACTTGAAGTTCCCCATGCACAAGTCTTACTAGAATTGAGCTGAAAACTATTGTTCTCCATCCAAACCTCCAGAGCTTCCAGACATGCCCAAGATAGGATATCAACAGCATCACGATGTTTTCTAGGTAGTATCTCTACTGAAATACCATCAGTATACAGATTGAGATACACAACTTGGTATCATCAGTATACTGACGGTACCTCATTCCATGGTGATGTATGACCTCAGCAGCATAACTTAGATCAGGGGTGTCAAACTTGATTTCGTTGAGGGCCACATCAGGGTTGGGTTTCACTGGCTCCCGAGTTCCGTTTCTCTGGCAGAGGCACTACAGGCTGGTCCTTCGCTGTTTCCAGAGAAGCCCTGTGTGCCAGATCTAAGCACCCCACAGGCCTAATCTGGCTCCTGGGCCTTGAGTTTGACACACCTGACTTAAATATTACACAACATCAGATAAAGTACTGAACCCTGGAAAAAATAGATCCAGGAAACTAAGGAACTATCAGCTTGATATCAATATCTGGAAAAGATGATCAAGCAATGAATCTGTGAATACCTAGAGGTAAACAAAGGCATAACCAGAAACCAGCATGGGGTTGTCAAAACCAAGATCATCCCAGACAAATCTCATTGCATTCTTTGACAAGGTGACAAAGTTAGTAGATCAACAAAATGTTGTGGATATAATTTACTTTGACTTCAATAAGGCATCTGATAAAGTAGACCACAACCTACCACTTGATAAGAAAAATGTGGGTTAGATAGAATCACCACTAAAAGGATTCGTAACTGGCTGACCAACCACACTCAATGAACCTCATCTACATGGACAGAAGTATGCAGTGGGTATGTCAAGGCTCTGTCTTAGACCCAGTACTCTTCAATATCTTCATCAATGATTTAGACAAAGGGATAGACCACCTTCTGCCGCAAGCATCCTCCCAGCGCCCGGTGCACTCTCATAGGGTTGGCCTCCTCAGGATGTCCTCGGCAGACAATGTTGGCAGGCAGCACCCAGGGGGAGAGCTTTCTCTGTGGGAACCCCAACCCTGTGGAATGATTTACCCGTGGAACTTCGGACCGTCCCTGACCTCCGCTCCTTCTGCCGCGACCTGAAAACGTGGCTTGTTCACCAAACAGGCTATAGCTCACCAATTTTAAATTTTTTAATTATTTTTAAATGGAATTTGAATTTCGTATTTGCCTCTTTTTAACTTTCTTAATATTTATGTCATAGTTATGTCTTATTGTGATTGGTTTATATTTTTTTATATGTCTTTTATATGTTTTTATACTATCTATGTTTTTTATTGTGAGCCGCCCCGAGTCCCGGGAGAAGGGCGGCATAGAAATTTAAATAAAATAAATAAAATAAAATAAATAGAAGGAGAACTCATCAAATTTGCAGATGACACCAAGCTGTCAGGAATAGCCAACACTCCAGAAGTTAGGCTTAAGTTACAGAAGGATCTTGACAGACTTGAACATTGGGCGTTATCTAACAAAATGAAATTCAGTGGTGAAAAAAGTAAGGATCTACATTTGGGCAAGAAAAAACAAATGCACAGGTATAGAATAGGTGGCTCAAAAGTAGTAACTGAGAGAGGGATCTTGGAGTCGTAGTGGGCAATTACTTAAATATGAGCCAATAGTGTGCTGCAGCTGTCAAAACACTGCCCTGGCTGCCTTAACAGAGGGATAGAATCAATATTAAATGAAATATTAATACCAGTTGATAAGACCACAAATGGTTCAGTTGCATCCAGTTTTAGTCCCCACAATATTAAAAAAAAAGTTGAGGCTCTGGAAAGAGTACAGAGAAGAGCAACTCAAATGATTGGGGGGCAGGAGGCTAAAACATATGAAGAACGGTTGCAGGAATTGGGTAAGTCTAGTTTAATTAAAAGAAGGATTAGGGGTAGCATGATAGCAGTGTTTCAGTATCTCAGGGGCTGCCACAAAGAAAAGGGAGTCAGCCTATTTTCCAAAGCTCTAGAAGGCGGGACAAGAAGCAATGGGTGGAAACTAATTAAGGAGAGAAGCAACCTAAAGCTAAGGAGACATTTCCTGACAGAACAATTAATCAGTGGAACGACTTGCCTCCAGAAGTTGTGGGTGCTCCAACATGGGAAGTTTTTAAGAAGAGATTGGACAACCATTTGTCTGAAATAGTATAGGGCTTCCTGCTTGAGCAGAGGGTTGGACTAGAAGTTCTTCAAGGTCCCTTTCCAATTCTGTTGTTTTGTAAGGTGGCTTCAAGGATGGGACTTCTCATTCCTAATCTTGCTATGTATGAAGAGATTCTCAAACTTTGTTCTACTGGAACTGTCCCTGAGGAAAGGGGCCCATCCCTCAGCAAATTTTGTCAGGGTTCTTGCTCTACCATTGCAAGATTGATCAGATTTTTTTTTTTTTAAAATGCTATGATCTCATGTTAGTCACCCAGGATCTACAGGGATATCCTAACTCACAGTGTGAGAGCCCTTGATAAAGCCTAACAATATTTTTGTTGGTCTTGAAGACAACATTAGCAAAGTCTCCTTTGACTTCAGCTGAATTCCTGCTGACTTCACAGATGCATCCTCATACTTTTCTTGGCAACTATATGAATGTTATTTGCTATTGCCTTTTTTCCCCAACAGTTTGAAGGGTTTTCAAAAAAATTTCCAGAGACTTTGAAATCCCCAGAAAAAGATGGGCTCCCACCCAATTATTAACCAAGCCCAACCCTGCTTAACCTCCTAGCCATGGGTGTCAAACTCACAGCGTTGTGTTGACATCACGTGACATATGGTGACATTTTCCCTTTGCAGACCTGAGGTGGGCGTGGCCTGCAAGTGATGTATCTGGCCCACGGGCCACCAGTTTGACACCACTGGTGCTTGATCATTTGCTGAAGCCTAAAGATGCCATACATGTAGCAGATTATTGTCAAGAATGAAACATAAAAGCACGACTTCTTTCCATTGTTTGGAAAACAAGCCACGATTGGCTGGACTTTGCATGATGTGAGAGACTGTGGGGAGGCTGGGAAGGTATCAGGAGAAATGCTGAACAACGAATAGACCGCAGTTTGTTAGCAGCTTATCTCATAAATGGAAATTCAATCGGCTGCAGAAAGTCTGAAAGGAGACAATTCATGACGATTCCATCAAACTCAATAATAAATAAGGGGTGAAAATGTTTCTACTGCAATTCCACATTTCTCTACACTGCACCTAATCCTTGCATTAAAGCCCCTTATTGAAGTCTGTACAGCTCTTGCTTGCAGATTATATTGTGCCGTGAGGAGCTGATACACAGCACACTTTGCTCTAGGAATCAAGGGGGCTGAGTTCAAATCATCCGCTAAGACCAACTGAAACTACATTAAGGCTTAGTACAATGTGCAAAACTCGCAGGTGACTAGAAATCTCTCATCGCAACCCAGTACTAACGTCACAACACAGCACTGTCTTACAAAATTCTTGGCAACTGTAGGTTCTAAAGATTGATTGGATGAAGGGGCTTCTGCAGAGAACATCCACATCTGAGAATGTATTTCCAATGTCAATGTAATGTCTTAGATTTAGAAAGGGGATTGGTTTTGTTGAGAAACTAAGACTGCAACTGAAAAGAAATAGATAAATTTGGAGATAGTGGGAAGCTATCTAGCTCAACCCTCATTGTAAGCATCTGGTACAAGTCAGGATGATGCCTCATGTGCCATGATGTCATCATGCAAATGGCACATGAAACATACTGTACTGTACTGTAATTGCAGAATTCACATCATTCCTATGATGATGTCATGATGCCTCCTTACCAGAGGTGGGTTTCAGCAGGTTTTGACCAGTTCTGGAGAACCGGTGGTGGAAAATTGTGAGTAGTTCGGAGAACCGGTAGTAAAAATTCTGACTAGCCCCACCCCCATCTATTCTCTGCCTACCAAGTCCCAGCTGATTGGGAGGAAATGGGGATTTTGCAGTATCCTTCCCTTGGATTCAGGTGGGATTGGAGATTTTACAGTATCCTTCCCCTGCCACGCCCACCAAGCCACACCCACAGAACCGGTAGTAAAAAAATTTGAAACCCACCACTGCGAGTACTTACCCTTGGCAGATACACATGACCTTTAGTTTGATGCAGCTAACCCAGAATTAAGAGATAGTGGCCAAGCCTGATTCAAGAAGCATGGACCCACCAGCAAAAATCCAAGTTAATTTGTATGCAAAAAACATTTGCATAGGCTGCAAGAGCTTTTTGGATCCTGGTTTAAAGATTACTTTAAAACCATTTTATGCAATGGCATTCTAAGTCGTCCCTTAAACGTCATTGATGCGGGTTTCAGAGGGACATTTCCAAGGCAGCCACCGGCTGAAGGGGAGGGGGCTCAGCCAAGAGGTGTACAAAGACATCCCAGCTTAAAGTCCATTCTGGGGAAGAAATGTCTGAGATCAAACTCTTAGGCTGATATCTGCTGTTTTCCAAGGGCAGGCAGAAAGACTGGCAAAATTCTTGTAATATAGGTAATCAGCAATAAAGTATCTGTTTCGGCCTACTCATGAGTAATTCTGGTTACTTGCATCTGATAAGCATGGGAGAAAATTTGATTGCAGCTTCATCTTTCCAATCAATCAATTAAATAATAAGGAACAGGATTCTCCTACCCCAGGAATGGAGAGATCAGGTGGATGGTGGCCTCCTGACTGGTATGTCTGCAAGGATAAATAGCCACCTGCCATCTGCCCATCCATCTCCCCACACACCAAGGTTTTTTTATATCTTAGGCAAACACAAAAGGAGACAAAGGAATGGAATCCAATGGAAATTGATAATAGATCAACAAATCATCTAATCCATCCCCTACCCCCTCAAGCAGGAGACCCTACACCATTTCTGACAAATAAGATAAATAAGTTAAAGATAAAGAGCACATGGAGAAGAAGGAGGAAGGCAGAATACTACTTCAAGTGTAATCTGAACCAGGATTATACTGTAATCTGACCCAAATTGAACCAAACCCTGTTAGGCCAGTCACTCAGCCTCATGTACCAATTCATGGGTTATAGCAGGGATCAGCAACCTTAAACACTCAAAGAGCCACAAAGGTCCTAACCGGAAGCCCCCGTTCAATTCTGGACCCGACCGGAAGTCCAGTTCCCTCATCATAGTCTCCTCGGTATCCTTTTTCCTCTGCCAACTGGAAGTCTGTTCCCCCCACCATAGAGTCTCCTCCTAGCATGGCACCCTTTTTCCTCTACCTGTCCTAACCAAAAGCCCTATCAATTGTGGAGCCGACCAGCAACAGGGAGCCGCAGCAGAGG
>JANHFM010003502.1:363599-376054 GCA_032468115.1 Grayia smithii | reverse complement strand
CAGCCAAGGTTGAGAAACACTGATCTATCCACTGATGGAACATCCATTAACAATTGGATTCCCCACTCCCCCGTTTTGCAACATTATTTGCATTTTTTCCCCCAGAAATGGTCCTTAAAATTCTGGAAGGTCTAAGGAACAAATTTGAAACACTGCAGGTGCTAAAAAGTTGCAGAAAAACTAACTCTTATTATAATTTTGTAATTCAAATGCTGAATTAGAAATTTTGAATTCTACAGCTCAAATTGAATATGATGTATTTATTTCCAAGTTTCAAATCTAAACATTTCAGACTGGTTAGCATTCTTTGCTTGTTTCAGTTTACTTCACTTTCATTATCTCAAGAGATATCTACTGGTCAATTTTGTCTGAGATATAGATAATATTGAGGATTTTATATAAGCATAAAATGCCATTGTAAAAGTCAACATTGAAAAATAGAAGATGCTATTTCAGTTTGTTCTGGGGCCCAAACACTTTCCCCTAGAGCATAATGTTATACATCTTGAACCCAGATTGAGGTTCTTTCCATTAACATTATATATGCTTCTAAATAAGATTGTGCTGAGTATTTGAAGAATGAATAAATTGTACAAAGCACACTTTAGATTGATTCAGAAATAATCTGAATGTTCAAAACAATATTCAAAGGACATGCAATTATGTCTCTGAATTAATGCTACAGCAGTGATGATGAATCTTTTGGACTTAGTGTGTCAAAAATTTGAAAAATGCTTAATTTGACTCCACTGCCCATCCTGCTAACCAAGGAGAAATATATTCATTTACTTAAAAAAACCACAGTCCAGTCATGTGTGGTCCTATGAAGAGGACAAAATGAAATACAAGTATAATGAATTTATTTTTAGAGGGTCCAAAGGTTGTGCACACCCCATTCTCACACAGTCTCTGTAGTCTCTGATAATTGCATGAAAATGGGGTGTGCTTTCAAGAATTGTTATTCTTGGATGTTGTGAACACTAGCACATTACCCAAAACCTCATTCTGTGATGGTCACCATAATTGTGCTAGAGTATGTGTAGAATGGGTAGACAATGGACAAGGCCCTTGATATCCATGAAAGCCTTCTAAGCTATCTTCCAACTCCAACACTGAATACATCTCATGGAGGGTTGATTATTGGCAGAGATGCATGTATAATACTGGGCAGAGAGATTATTGCGGATCATTTGTTGAAACAGAATTTGCTTAAGACGTTTTTTTCAAAGAAGAGAATTTCAGTGGAATAGGAAAGATGGAGTATGGTGTTCTTGCACACATTTAGTTACAACTTGTCCAAAGCAGATTTGTGAATGTCTTGTGGTCTAGAGCCCCCAATTTATTTATTTTTTTAGATTTCACAAGAGCTCTTCCATTGACATTCTTAGTAGTAGTGCCATTTCACTGCAAAGAATCCTGTTGAGAACTTAAAAGATAGTTTATTCACTCAATTTCTCTGCCCACAAATATAAATGAGACTTTCAAATGGTACTTTTGACCAGCACTTTACATGTGGCATCTCTCAGAAACAGTTTTTCTCCTTCTTTCCCTCCAGCCAACCATCATAATGGCTATGAAATAATTGAATTTCAATTATTGAACAATTGAATTTAAGCCAACCAAAACTGCTTGGCTTAAATTCTCCTGTCAACATAAATGCTCCTCTAGAATGGATCCATTGAGAGATGAATTGGACATCCATAGCAACTCTGATATCATAAGGAAAGTTTCCTGATATTAAATACTTGACCAACAGTTTTTCAAGTATGAAAAGTTATTAATTGTAATTCTGTCTACACAGAAGCTCAGATTTAGAACATTAGGCATAATCTATGTGCTCTTAAGCATATTGAATATGTGGGACCTCCAGTGCAATTTTATGCATGTTGACGTGAACAATAAATCTCAATTCTATACACACACCGCTCCACAAGATATACTGCCCAATGTATTTCCAAATAAGCTTGCATAGATTTGCACTGGTAAAATTGTTACACTGAGCTATACAATACTACTTTAGTATTTTACTAATATTTTGGGAATCCACAGTATTCCTTCTTGCAGTCAGTATTTAAGTGGACAAACTCTTTTCAGATGCTAGTGCATAATTGGGCATTTCACAATTTTAAGATTGTCTTCAAGGACACAGAGAATATTTTCTATGGAGAAGCAATTTTATTTATTCCCATGGGACTAGATTATGCCAGAAAGTGAGAGAACACCTGCATTGCTTCCAGGACACCTGCTTATACAATGGATCCCTCATCACTAGCACAGTCACAGTCTGTCAATCAACAGAGTAAAAGAGGGAAAAATTGCAGATTGAGAAGAAAATTAACCAGAGAAATCACAATATGCAATGAAAATGCACAAATATCCTGCATGGACTCTCATGCTTAGTACTACAAAGCATCAAAGATTTTTATTTTAATAAAATCTTTTAGTCTTAATTGTTGCACATCATGCATCTTTTTTTAAAAAAAAAAATCCTTTAGTGACAGGAAAGATTTTTGCCCATTTATCTCACATTAAGAATATGTATTGTCACTATGTCCATGACTAGGGATTATAGGAACTGAAATGAAGCAATTCTGCCTACCATCAACTTAGAGAAGGTAATGCTAAATTATCCTAGTTAATTAACTGCTGTTTCTGATAAGTTTCTTTTCAATTCCTGCTTAAGAATAGGCTGTCGTGAACGTATTTCCCTAGTTTTCAAAAAGTTGTGCAGCCCATCTCCATATTCAAGTTACTTGGACTGACATCTAAAGCCTTGAACCACTTAGCACTAGAATGTCCAATGGGCTGCCAGATTTCTGATCATCAATTAAGAGAAATGGAAATGCCCTCTTCGAATAGTGCAGACCCAGATATTTGCTGTCCAGCAACTGGAGAGAGGCCTTTGCAAATCCGCGAGTCCTGTTGTTCGGATTTCCTCCTTTCCTGTAACAGTTGGTGCCAAGTCTAAGTAATTTTCAGCATCAATTAAAGAGTCCCTGTACATTCTGGACAAATGGTTGTCCAATCTCTTCTTAAAAACCTTTACCATATCCTTCTAAGTTGAGGCGCAATAAAATAAGGCATGAAACATGCTATCAATTTGCAACTTCTTATGAAGGAAACATATCTGAACAATTTGTTGACATAAAAAAAAGTTCTTTGCGAAACAAAATTTGTTGACATAAAACAATTTTTTCTTTGGAAAATAACATTTCCACAGCCATGTGTTTTTGTTCATGCCACATTAAATGAAGAAACTACAGAATCATTGATGTCATTAGAATAGGATTTCATATTGGCAAGAACTTAAGTACAGTAATTTGAATTCTAAAACTTTAGTCCAGGGAACATTATACTTTATGTTTTGTGAATAAAATATTTTAAATTAGAAGTTAGCTCCTGGACTAGCAATGCATTAGGGCACAGCCATCTAAGTCTAAAAGGTCCCTTTCATCCCCAGAGGCTATTTAATGTGGTAGAGTTCATTAAATACTCGTTATTGTTTTAAGAAACTCTTCTTCACAATAAAAATATTTCATGTTCTATCCTCCTTTATCCAGTGGAGAGTATACACATATTCTAGTTTCCAATCCATTTCAGCCCATGAAAATAATGCAGGTGGGAAAGAGAAAAGCAGTGTAGAGTTGCTACAGTTGATTTGCAAAAGTTAGGTTACCAATATTTTGGAAATAATTTTCAATAGACAACTCCTTATTTTTAAATGTAATCAATCACATTGTAGATAAATTCAATAAATGCAAAAACAACAATACAAACAAAATAAACATCTTGGCAGGGCAAAAGCTTCTAGGGTGTCGTCAACATTTTAAATAATTTAAAGAGGAGGAGGATTATTAACCAAACTTTATTACAGCCAGCCTTTCTTCACCATAGTTATGTGGAAGGTGTGTGGCTTAACCACTTGCTAGTTTAAGTGGGGCAAAACAATGGTTCTTAGCAGAGATGCCTTTCTGACTATATGATGTATGCATCCAGAGAGGTCAACCCTTGCATTTACAGCAGTGAGACTTGTCTACAAGGCGACTGGTGAGTTAAGTAGCACCCAGTCGTATCACTTCACAGTTCTCCAGCCATTCTTCAGGTCTCAAGTAAAAACCTGCAGTTGGTGCTGGAAATTGACTCAATGTTTCAGTTTGGATAAAATGAGCTAAACCTTTTGGCTAAAAGCAATGTTCTATTCATCCAAAGGGTACACCATATTAGGTAGGCTATCAATAATGAACAAAAATAAGCTGATTCTTTTTCTTTAGATCTAAAACAACCTGGTGGTCCTTTCTTGAAGCCAAGATGTTGGTTCACATGGAATCAACTGTGGTGGTGCTAAACTCAAAATCCATAATGAAGTACTGTAAACTGAAACATATTTCTATTACAAATTACACCTTATTGCAATAAAAAAGAAAGAAAAATGTGCAACATTTTAGCTAAGCAACATAGTAAAGAATCTACTATGGAATGACATGAACAAAAACAGATTTTCAAAGTTGACCATGTCATGGTTTCTGGCTTGCATTTGTTGGCAGCATCTAGATATGGTGGGATCCTTGCAATACAATAAAACTTTAATAATAAAGTTGTATCTATGCAGAACACATGAAAACTCAGTACAATAACTGTACTGTACATGAACTTTTCAGGGATATTTAAGAATTAAACTAATGTTCCTTGAAATAAATCATGCATTCAAACACCAATTCTTTGAATTAAAACTTCTCTTTTCAACTTATGCTTAAATTCTTCGAAATACACAGGCTTGTAAGTTTGAAGTTTTGTTGTAGTAGCACAATCCCATTTGTCCAACCTCTTCTCCTTGTCTTCTTGCTCTCAATTTCTTCATCTAGAGAAGAGTTTTCACAGGCACACACACACACAACCCTTCATGAGTGAGAAAAAGAAGGCAGGAAGGGGAAAGAATTATGGCAAGGAAAGCATTTTACCGCAGAATAATATCATCAGAAGAAATTAGATTTGAAAAGTTTTGTTGCTGTGCTAATTCAAAGAAGAAGGAAAGTCAGGAAAACCTTGAGACAAGGAGCTAGTGGGCCCCCCTTCTTCTACCCATCTAGGCTGGGGAAAAAGATAAATGAATTGCAAAGAGAAATGGTGAATACCAAGATTTCTTTGTGCTAGAAAGGGGGAGGACAAGAAGCGAGAAGAAGCAGGATTTTTTTGAGAGGAGACTTCTTTCTTGTTTTCCGTGCCCTCCCTCCTTTTTTTTGCCATGTCACCACAGAGAACTCTATATGAAAGAGAGAGGATCTCCACCAAGGAGGGGTGAATTCTCCACATGATCACCAGAAGAATCCATTCCTTCCCCCCCCATAATGAAAACATGAAAAAGCTAAAAATGAAATTCCCACAATACTGCAATAAAATGAAAACCATGTTTTAAATCTCTATCCATATGTCTTATAGGAACTCACAGATTTTTAAGGTTTCTCAGCCTCTGGGTTTATAAAGAAAGCAATATATGGGAAATCCCCAATATAAATAGTTTCTGAGCATGTGCAAATTCCAAGTTATTCAATCTAAAACACATTGTTTACCAAAACACAAGACCAAGATAACAAACACAGCATAGGCATGTGAAAAAACGCAAATCGATGTCCATCATTTTAAATAACGGTATTAAACTCAAACTGGGAAAACTGAACACTCATTTGTTTTAAGAAATATTCCCACTTCCTTTTGCCAGTCAGGCAAACTAAAGCAGTTTAAAAATTTGAAATACTATGGACACATTAATTTATTTGAAACCATAATATATTCACCCAGAAAGAAGATAGCTTATTCAAGGTCAGGATATAAATTCACATTCGTCTCTCTCACACACTTTGCTCCCTCTTCCTCCCCTCTCTTGACCATTCCTTCCTCCTATTCAAAGCAGGCAGTATACAAATAAATCATTTGGAGTTTTACCCAGCAATCTGATTTCTCAGGAAGGGAAGGGAAGGGGAAAAAAATAGATAAGTAAAAGTGAGTTTCTGGAAGGTTTTCTCCCTGCAAGGTGAAGTATTCTGCAGAGGACACATTGTCTTTTCATTGTCTTGGTTCAGGGCTGAAGCTAGTAACTTTCCAGTAACTTGAAATCTGGGGAAAACTTTTATAAGTGGGGAGAGCAAAGGAAGGCTTTTGCAAGGAGGAAAAGTAACAATGTGGAGGTTTCAGCTGGGTGCTGAGGGATGCCTTGCCTTGTTCCTAGGAGTGGAATCAATGGGAGAGCATCTTTTCAGACCAAATAGTGAGGCAAGGAGAAGGCAAATCTTCCCAGGGAAAGGAAGAGAGAGAAGAACTTTTGCACAGAATTGCTGGAGAGAAGAGCAAGTATTTACTTGCATATTGATTATCAAGAACCATGGGGAAAATGAAGAGTCAAATTGGGCTGTCCCGCTCAAATAAAATGTCATATGCAGGAAAAACAAACTCTGGTAGGGATGATACTTTTGCAGATATTTGTTGATCCATGGCCCATAATTATTTTCTGTAACTTTGCATGATACTGCTTCCTCTTAACTTGAAATTCAACAGCCGTCCCCCCTCCCCACACTGTTCCTGCACTCTTTCTTCACCTGCCTTTGATATTGGGGCCATACATTCCTTTTACAATTTAACACATTAAATACCAAAGAGATGCATAGATGAGGGACCCTAATCTTGCCCCCATAAATGAAAGTACTTATTGCCATGAAGGCCAGTTTGTATGGCAGACCTCAGGCTGACCTATCCATCACCCAGATACTCAGGCATACATATAATAGACATATAATAAATAGACATATAATAAATACTAAGGAATTTTTTTTTTTCACTTGGGGAACGTGGATGCAATGTGGAATGTATTTTTCAAATCAGTTAAGAGAGTTGATGGATTTTTGTTATTCAGAAAGTTAAACATCAGTTGCTTATTTGTTTGTTTGTTTAGGCTTAATGGTCAAATAGCAGAAAGATTATTTTTAAAAAGAATAAAAGGATTTAGAAGAGAAAATACATGCCACATGGTGAACTCCCTAGCTGGCCTACAAATAAGGGGGAGATATTTGCATATGAGTCAAACCCAACAGCAGCTAATAGGGAATATAATGACAAGCACAGTCTTGTCTGGGAATTAATAGAAAAGACCAAGTCACTACAGCAAGTTAGATATAGGAATAGTCAACGGAAAAAAGAATCCAAGCTTAGCTACCTGAAGAACGTATCTGAGGGCTTTTGCTAACCATTGCTACCGCTAAAACATTTGAATCTTCCTAGATCTTTCATTAAATTAGGTCTTGTTATACATGCTGATTGAGGTAGATAGGAGACCTTAATTCAATAAATAGCCTAATTGCCTAATAGCCTAATAACTCTCTCCCATCCCAAGATTCGGATAGTCCCAACCCTATTAGCCTTCCAGACAACTTTGAAGACCTGATTTTTACCTCAATGCTGAGACTAAGCAGTTAGTGCAGTCAGATACTCTAATGCTGTTTTGGTGATATACTGTGACTTTTATGGTTTTTGTATTGCAAATTACTTAGAATCACAAGGTTGTGATGATTTGCAAAGGAGATCCTGATGCTAGTGCAAGGCCATTTTATGGAACACGACATATGTAAAAATATCTACACTAAATGTAATCAAGGAAGCACCCACAACAATGAAGGTGTGAAATCTTATGTTTATTTATTGTTATTATTTATTTATTAATTTTTATGCCACCCATCTCCCCTATAAGGTGACTCTGTAATTTATGTTTTTGGATATCTAAGTCTAGAAGTGTCCAGGCCCTGCTATGGCTTTACTTAGACCCCAAAAACATACAATGGGAAGAGAGAAGGCTTTTGACTGGAGCTCTTGCTAGTGGGTATGTGAGTTTCTGGTCTAGAATACACTTGAACAGTTTTCAGAATAATGAAGAGGATGGAACAGATTTGGCAAATGAATTGGAGTAGAAATACTTTTCATTACCAGTTCCAAATAAGATAAATTGCTTAGACTTGCTTGGATTTATTAACTAATTTATTAACTAATAATGATAATTATTAATATAATAATTGCCATTTGTAATTAAGATTTGTAAGCTTTTTTTACAAATTGATTTGGACAATTCAGTGGTATTCTCATAAGAAATAAACTGTAGTGATACTGGCCCAGGTATACAATGAAAAACCTGAAAGACAATTATATAGCATGAGAAATTGTGTCAAGGCACAAGAGATTTGTATATAATTAACTGTCAGTTATATGGCATATGCACACACACATACACAGAGACACTAAAAATGGATCTATTCTAGGGAGAAAAGTATTAAATCTAATGAGTTGTGTGAACAGATCTTTCACATACAAAGCAAAATTATTCTATGGATCAATATATGCACTGTTGGATCCTTAAAAAGCAGAATTCAATGATTTCTGTTTGTTTTAATGTTTTTAGTCTTTATTTAACCTCTTAATTTTGATCTTTTATATTATCTTTTTATCACTTTATAACTTGCTGAGAGTTGTTTCACAAGTGAGATAGGCAGCATATAAATTTAATAAATAAATACGTTAGAAACAGAGAGAAGTACTCTGATTTGATAGTTACATCTGATTTCTTGTTAATTATTGCACTGACTTATAAATATTTGATTTGTGTGATGGAACTATGCCTCATTTCAACAACATACTGTACTAACCTGGCACAAGCAGAGAATGGTTTCTGGAGGATAGAAATAGACAGTGTTATCCTCTATTAATTCCTCATCCATTTTGGAGTGATCTTAGGGTGTGCTTCTCTGCTCTACTTCTAAAGTATAATTTTCCCCAATATGTTGCTTTGAGTGCTCCTGTCAAATTGGGTAGAAAGTTGATGGTGGTTTGTTCTTTTATCGTGCTGCTTAACTTCCAAACATTTTGTCACCAGGCTAGGTGACATCTTCAGCAGGACTTTGGTTGAAGCATCCTTTTTCAGTTCTTCTCCACTTCCATTGATTTCATGTGGTCGGTGGGTCGTGTGATCAGTTGGTCATGACATGGCTGGTGATGTGATGTGAAGGCCTCCAGGTGAAGAAGTGGTTGGTGCCATTGTTGGTTGGTTACTTGATGGATTTAGCTCCTTATGGGTTCATAGGTTGGCTCCCAATTGACATGTTTATTGATCTGTTGGTAAAATGACAGGCTTCAATGAATTTGCACGCGCAGTATTGTGGTGGCATGGCCAATGGTTTTTGTTCTGTCCCAATCAAACTGGGGTTTGCTCAGTATGAATGTGGGTCGAGATTAGGGATTTGTGGTCATGTCAGTTGACATGAGTTAGAATGACATAGGCTTATTGCAGGCTAACTTTAGAAGTTAACTGACTTTGCCAGGGAAGGATTGTAACTTCACTTTGGTCAATACTTATTAGGCAGGCGATATTTTCTATTATCCTTCTTTACCAACATTGACTGTTGAAACCGGTTAGTATGTAATTTCTTTGCTTAGTAGCAAAGGTTGCTGATCCAAAATCCAGCAGAAACATACTTTTTTGGGGTTTTTTTAGACCTTTCTACTTTTTTTTCTTGAACGCTGGTTTTCTTGGCCTTTTTATTGTTCTTGGTCTTTTTTTCTAAATAAGGACAAGGATTTCCCTTATCATAATATGAGTCATCTCCAAAAAGTTTCACCGTTAACCCACACACAGTCTATGGATTATTTAGGCTATTTGAGAGCTGTGAGTTAAATTCTTCTAGCTTGAGTGACTAAAAAAATTAAATCCTTGATCCTAATCTTTAAAGAAAAACCAAAAAGGAAAATTACCTACTCAACAATTTATATATTTATTTATTTCTGCCTGTTTTTCAACCAGTATTGACTTGCTTGTCAGCTTTTATTCCAAAACTGGCAAGCAAAGATTTAATCGCTATGCTATTTCTGCAATGCTAATAAAAGGACATATAGAAATCATTAAGAGTGTATGCTAGAAAGAAGGGGTTTTTTTCTATTTAGCTGCTTGTGCTTGCATGTATCTGCATTCTGATGCGTTCATCTTATGTATATACATTTCAAAGCCATGGCAGTTTCCAGCAGTCCAAAGACAAGTTTTGATTAATGTTCATATCTTAGGCTTATATGAAATTAATAATCATCTTTTCACTTCGATGCCTTTACTCCAAGACTGCAGTTATGCAATGCCTCTGTGGTACTATTTAGGGAAAGGACTACTTTGGAACTTTATGCATTTCGGGTTTTCTATTTCTGCTTCAAACTCCTGGAGAATTCATCCATTGTACTAATGATTATTCTTACAGGGAGTGCAAAGAGATTTCCCTTCGCACTAGAACGGAACAGGTTGGTAAAAAAATTGCCTGTTTAAAGTTGGGACAGGCTGCTTTACTTGATGAAGGTTCATAGAAAGCTGCATTTGAAATGCTTCACAAAGCAGCATAAATGTAATAGGGCCTACCCCATTGTAGCCATAACTTTTAATATGATTTGGAATGATCACTGTTTTAAACATATATATGCTTCCTTTTGGCTGTGCAGCTATATTTGGAATTTAGCAAGACATTACAAAACATGGATCTTGAGCATTATCCAGGAAAAAATATGTTTGATATGAGGCAATGGATTGTTGATATGTGTTGTTTGTCAACACTGGAAATATAAAATAAGCAAGAAGGCTTTCAAACAGAACAGTCAATTCTTCTGCTCCGATCAGAACTTTTCAAGTCTTTTTCCTTCCTTAGTTTTCTCTGCTTTTTATGATGATAGATGTTAACTTAACACTATATTATTTCTTTTTAATGTTTTCTTTTATTTATAATAAAAAATAGAAAACAGAAATGTTTGTGACTGTTGCCTACACACTGTTAAGAATCCAGATTTTAATAGAAGAACAGCTGAGTTGCTATTTCCTTCTTTCTATGAATATGCGTGTATGTTGGCATGCACATGTATTATTTACACTAAAGCCTTAATAGATACCATTACCATGATAAATCACTTTTTAATTGGTAATAATTTTGCACTAAGTGCTGCTTTAAATGCCCCTTTTTCCACTACTTAAACTGTCAGTGGGACTATCAATAGGAGAGCAGTGTCTGTCATGGAGGTGGTGGGGATGGGAGAAAGATCAATACCATTTTTAATTAAGGGTGCCTCATGACTAAAGCTCTTAAACAAGGAATTCTTCTTGTCAGAACATCTAGCCTTTAAACTCTGTTCCATGTTCTGTCAGCTCAGGAGTTAACAGACAATAAAAATGGAAAGGACTTGTAATACTCTGGTTTTGCAACAAGGAAGGAAGAGTGGAGGAACTTCCAATGTCTCCCTTCCTCCCAGCAAATGCCAGATGGCCAAAGACAGGATAATAGTGCAGTTACTGATGTCCCTTGAAATTACTAAGCTTATCTCTTCTTTTAAAGATTTTTGAAATGGTTTGATAGTCTATAAAGCAGATGTTAATAATATTACAGTGTTTGTTTCCTGAGCTGCAAAATCCATGTGACCACAAGATGTCAGCAAAGAGAAGCAAGGATATCTAATACTTGACTGCCCTGTATTTTTCAGCCCAGGTATGGCAATCCTACACCTTTTAGATTTTTGTAGGAGCTGGCATATTATTATTATTGTTAATATTATTGTTGTTGTTATTGCTATTATTATTTAATTATTTCTGATTTGTCATTTTTCTTCCTCTTGCATGATTTTTTGTATTTTGGTTGACCGTTAGCTCATATGAAGAAACTAACAACATTATTTCAAGCATGCCTGTGTGGGCACAAAAATCCATTCAAACTCTGGCCATAAATGATAATCAATACATCTCAGCCACTCCTTGAGGAGCCAAGGAACCAAAGACAGGTATCAACAGGAGTGGACCAAGGTTTTCAAATGTGCCGAGGAGAGGTAGACTCCCCCCTGCAATAGTAGGGGAGAAACTGTACAAAATGGGGCAGAGTCCAAAAAACAGCCCAGTTAGTCTAGGTATGCTGGTGGTTATGGAAGTTATGGAGATTCTTAGTCATCCAGTATATGGTTGTCCCAAAGGTGCTTTTTCAGGAGGCAACTGGACTTTGTTTTTTCTTTGAAGGCATTTCACTTCTCATCCAAGAAGCTTCTTCAGCTCTGATTGGGTGCTGGGGAATGGAAGGATTTATATTCCTTTCAGACAGCTGGTCATTTGTATCCTTTTAGAGAGCTGTTGAGGCACTTGAAGGTTTATCTGTGTCCTTAGGATCACCTGAGTAGTAGAAATGTTCTTCAAAGAAAAAACAAGAAAATCCAGTTGCCTTCTGAAAAAGCACCTTTGGGATAACCATGACCTGGATGACTGAGAATCTCCATAGAGTTTTAGCCATGCACTTTGGGATGAACAACCTTCGAATGGTGTGGGAGTATGAACAAATTTCCAGGAGCCTCGGTGGCACACTTAATTAGTGCTCTGGCTAAGTGATTCCACTTAGTTCCATCTGCCTGCAATTAGTGTT
>JANHFM010003502.1:204745-221613 GCA_032468115.1 Grayia smithii | reverse complement strand
TGCCCCCCAAAGCGGCATTTTTACAAAGTCAGTTCATTGCTCCCAACAATCTGGGCCCTCAGTTTATCGACCCCGAAAGGATGAAAGGCTGAGTAAACCTTATTGAGCCCCCAGTTTCTGTTGCTAAGCGAGGCAGTTGTTAAGTAAGTTTTGCTCCATTTTATGACCTTTTTTGCCACAGTTGTTAAGTGCATCACTGCAATTGTTAAGTTAGTAACATGGTTGTTAAGCCAGTCTAGCTTCCTCATTTATTTTGCGGGTCAGAAGGTCACAAAAGTTGATCATATGACCGTAGGACAGTGCAACTGTCATAAATATGAACCAGTTGCCAAGCTTCCAAACTTTGATCGTGTGATCATAGGAATGCTGAAACAGTTGTAAATGTGAAAAAAATGCATAAGTCACTTTTTTCAGTATTGTTCTAACTTTGAATGGTCACTGAATGAATGCTTGTAAGTTGAGACCTACCTTAAATGAAAATGTTGGAAGTACATATAGGTCTCTGTAATCCGGTGTTTCTCAACCTTGGCCGCTGGAAGATGTGTGGACTTCAACTCCCAGAATTCCCCAGCCAGCAGAGCTGAGCAGGGGGCCTTCACACACTTGGAGCCACAGGCTCAGACACATAACTAGATATTTGTGGCTTTAAAAAAGCCAGCAGGGTTGGGTGTTCCTAATCTCTGATCAGAGAATATATATTGCATTATATAATGACACTGCTTCACATTTATACACAGCTTTCAAATATTCAAAGCACTTCATTTAGCATTAAAATGAAAGTTTTAATGGAGGTTTTAGGGAGGGAAGAGCAGGAGGAATGGCCTCACAAGCACTAACCTTTTAAGGACAGCAACCAGTTAATGCTAAATGAAGTGCTTTGAATACTTGAAAGCATTCAACCATTTGTATAAATATGAAGAAGTGTCATTATATCATGCAATATATGGCATTCTAATGCAACTAAAAGCAAGGCAGGTATATTTAAATAACAGAGTCCTACATGTATTTCCAACGTTTTCATTTAAGGTAGTTCCCGACTTACAACCATCCCTTTAGTCAGCTAGTTCAATGCTTCTCAGCACACAGAGAAAAATACTGTCCCTTGAACCAGTGGTGGGTTGCTCCCGGTTCGGGCTGGTTTGCGCGATCCGGTAGCGGTGACGCTGTGACGTCATCGAACCGGTTCTCCGCGACCGGGAGCTGGGCCCACCCACGTGCCCATACTTACCGTTCTCGGGGCTCTGAGCACTCCGCGCATGCACAAAATGCTTTTTTGAGGGGTTTTCCCCAAAAAAGCTATTGCGCATGCACGGAACGCCCATTCGGTGCGCACGCATGTAAAGTGCGTGTGCGCGCTGAATGCACCCTCCACATGTGCCGATCAAGCACAAAGCGCGTGCATCATCAGAACCGGTAGTAAGGGTAAGTAGAACCCACCCCTGCCTTGAACCCTGCTCTGGGAGATCCAATCCCCATACACGCTGGCAAAATCCACCACTTTTAATTCAAATGACAAAAGCAGCATCATGCTATCATAAAAGCTCTGCCCCTTTTGTAGATGCAAATGATGTCATGACCCATACACAAAAGTCACCATGGAGGATCTATCTGCCTCTCATCTGCCATTCATTGACTCTGAAAGTTTCCAGTGCAGGAGTTGGGGAGGAGAAGGATAAAGGCAAAACTTCACCCAATGGTGTCCAGTCCACAGAGACATTTTGGGTGGAAATATGGTCTATGGGGCAAAAAGAAAAAAAAAACTTCCTATTCTTATCTTGGAATGACTTTGTAAAGTCCTACTTAATCCATCCCATACCTCAGATGAGGCCATTGAAACAAAGGCCATCTATTATAGTCAATTGTGAAATCTGAATAGACATTTCTTGATTTGTTGTTTTTTTTCCAGCTCTTCCTTATATCAAATACCATGTATAGGGAGTAGGGTTTTACTCCCATTTATACAAATCTGGGAAATTAGGTCAAATGGAGAAGTACTTGACTCTCCCAAAGACTATTTGTCTGATTGCAAGTAGGTCACTTTGCCCTAACCTCCATTTCCATTTGACAGAATTTAATTTCTCTACACCAGGGAAGTGTACTATTTTTGGTAACCTTCAGGTGAAACTAAGAAACAGAGATTTCTCTTCAGAGTATACAGAAGTGATGAGAATGCACCAACAATTATTCACTAACTGTAAACAGTAGACAAGTGGCAAACTTGTGCAAGATGATACATAGTTAAATTCAAAAAGGAAACATGGCTCTTGCTTCTGGTTACTGAAATCACGTTTCAAAAAGCGGGTATGTGAGTACTGATTGATTGATCATATATATGTCTCTTATGAAGATGGACAGGTTTAAAGGACTGTGTTCTGCACAGAAACAGATATTCTGTTTATACTAAGAGACAATATGGCCAGCCAGAGTCACCATGTAAGGGAGTACATGGTGACTCTGGCTGGCTATAATGTCTCTTGATATAAACAGAATATCTGCTTCCATATAGAACACAGTCCTTTAAACCTGTCCATGCTCATAAGAGACATATTTATGATCAATCAATCAATCAATCAATACACACACACACACACACACGTATACACATTTTTGTTAATTACTCAAGATTGAGCCAAATAAATAATTACAATAGGGGGCAAGATTATTCCCTGGTATATTGGCAATACCTTTTTCTGATGGAATGAATGGAGCTAAATGGAGCTTCTGATAATTCGGACTGGGAATCTAGTGTTAGTCTGATTTTCGTTTCCACAAATATCCTTTTTCTTCATGATCATTTTCATTGCCTTTCTTTCTCCTACATTGTCTTTATCCCAGAAAATAAAACTATCTTCACTTTGTTACATCAAAATATGTTAGTGGTTGTCATTGCCTTTGCCTTCTTAATATTTAACTTTAAATCAGCTTTATCTTTCCTAAAAATGAGTTCTCTTAAAGTCTCTTTTATTTTCAACTAACACAATTGTGTGTCTGTATGTTGTCACTATTTGGATTTCCAATTTCTATTTCAGTTGTCAACTCTTCCAGTCCAGCTATTTTTCTAATACATTAGATAACTGTAGCATCTATCATTTTCCTATTAGATAGATTCTACCAGTTATCTAATCTATTAGAAAAATATCTGGCTTGGAAGAGTGAATCACAGTTTCTCCTAATTCAGTTCTTACAGTAGCTTCTTATTCAATATAGATGTTCCTCTAAAGAATAATCAGATGTACTGTCTCACTACAATATCTGGCATGATCATAATAATCAAAGGCCTTGATCTAGTCAATAAAATAAAAGTAAACCTTAGATTTTCTGTTATCCACCCTGATATTGACTGTATAGTCTTATATTCCTGTTTTTTTCTGAAATGTACCTATTTATTTAGTATTTTTGTTTCCACATATTCTGTTTTTCTTTGTAATCTTTTAAGCAAAACTTTGCTGGCATGAGGAATTAGTGGCGTATTTTAATAATTTGCCATATTTCTTCCAACTTCTTCTCTCTCTTTTTGTTGCAGGATACACACAAATCTTTTCCAGTCTTATAAGTGGTGCAAACTTCTTCCATATTTGTTGATATAGAACTGTCAGAATCATTATTGCCTCTTTTCCTCAACTGTTTAAAACAGTTTCACTTGTGCCTGGCCAACTAGTTTATGACAACCCATATTTCAGTTTCTAGTAAAAACAGTGATTTTCAATTCTAGCATGTCTTCTTTCAGGTAAACAGCTCTCTCTCCCTGCTGGGTTGTCTCCTTTGTAAAGTCCACTCTGCTTTCAACCTCTCTTCATCTCTACTCTTTCAACTTTACAGCAAGGGTGAGCTTAATAGGTATTCAGTATTTATCCACATACCGCTTCATAGTGCTTTACAGGCCTCTCTAAGCGATTTACAGAGTCAGCATATATATGTAATAATCAAGAGTCAATTTCAATTCAAGGGCATTTTAGGCTATTGATCTTTGCAGATCTGTGCTGCAAAATCCTAAGAGATACTAGATGGCAGCAAAGCATTAAAGTTTTCTGTATATTTCTGTTACCATCTAATGGTCATCCAGATTTTTGTTACCAGTTATGGTAACCTTAACTTCATAGAGAAACATGAAAAACAGAGTGAACATAGTGCATTTCTACTTTCCTTATTAAAAAGTGCTCTATAATGTTATTTTTAAAATTGTTTTACTTTCTATTATATAAATAGTGGCAGTTTTAATCAAACGTCTCTGTTAGACAGGGGAAGGCTGATTAGTATATTTTCTATATCATCTAGCCAGATAACTAATAAATAAAAGAGGATATCAAAGGCATATCTAGTGTAGCCTTTGTACTGGCATCCATATATCTATGGGAATCTACTGGAAAAATGTCTTTTTCTTTTTTTATTGTAGTCTGAGCCAAAAGTTTATATTGCATCAATCAAGTAATGAATCAATTAAAACGATTAATCAGCTAGGGGTCTTTTCTTCAGATGATGGCTTTAAAATTAACATATCTCTATATGGTATCTTTCTACATATATCTCAGTTTTCTTGTATTTTGCAGGACACAGATCAACACTGCTGATCTCCACAAAATTCTAAAAGGGATTTAATGTTACCAGATTCTTATTTTTTAATCCTGATGTTTCCCAGGAGTAGTAGGTCTTCAAGCTGTCAGTTTTCTTGCAGTGTATTATCATGTACACAAAGTTGCAGTCTTGAGGACGGGATAAAAATTAAGCTTTATGTATGACAATTGGGAAATTCTTGGGGAGGGGGCTGAGTTTATCTTGGAAGGCGTGAAAGGGTTTGAATTGACACAGTAATCTATAAGTAGTCCTTGACTTGGGGTTGTTTATTTAATGATGGTTTAATGAAGTTACGATGGACATGGAAAAAATGACTTATGACCTGTCCTCGAAGTTATGACCGCTGCACCATCCCTGTAGTCACATGATTGCAATTTGCAACAGGCTGGCTTCTCACAAGCAAAGTCAGTTAATTAAGTGGAAGCTGGAGTCAGTTAATGATTACTTGATTTGCTTACGGACCACATGGTTCGTTTAACCACCACGGTGATTCACTTAATGACCACTGTAAAATGGACATATAATTGGGCCCAGTTATGTAAAGACCCACATAACAACCACATTGTTTAGTGACTGAAATTCTGGTCCCAGTTACGGTTGTAAGTCAAGAACTACCTACCTAACTATCTTTAGAAGAAATGCATGAAGAAACAAAGGGCACATTAACTGTTCACTGCAGCACTATTATTATTTGTTATTGTACACTAATTTATAGAGTGTGTATAGACACGCACAGAGAGAGACACACACACACATATGCCACAAAGAAGAGGGAGTCAAGCTATTCTCCAAAGCACCTGAGGAAAGGACAAGAAGCAATGGGTGGCAACTAATCAAGGACAGAAGCAACTTAGAACTAAGGAGAAATTTCCTGACAGTTAGAACAATTAATCAGTGGAACAACTTGCCTCCAGAAGTTGTAAATGTCCAACACTGGAAGTTTTTAAGAAGAGATTGGATAACCATTTGTCTGAAGTGATGTAGGGTATCCTGCATAAGCTGGGTTTGGACTAGAAGACCTCCAAGGTCTCTTCCAACTCTATTCTATTCTATCGTCCGCTAGAGAGAAGTTATCTGAAGATGGGCTCCAGTACGAGTTTGAAACCTCAAAGACAAAACTGCTGGTGACCGACCCAGATTGGATCCTGTAAATTGCAGTTTCTGTGCTGTTGTATAAAGAGAAGATTGAATTGTTGGGAGAGAAATCTTCTGTGTAGCATACCTCAGCAGCATTTATTTGTCTTCTAAAAATATTTTTTCTACTTGTAGTAAGAGAAAACATAATAATGGAAAAACAAGGGAAATTGCATCTGGATTATATTACTTGGAAAAGTTATAACTTTGGGGGGGGAGGTTAAAAAAGATCCAAATTCAAAAGATAGTTTGGACCAAATCAAGTCAAATTTTTTTTATTGTCATAGATCAGCATATAGAGATATCCTTTTAGGCATTAGATTCTGAAAATATTATGAAAACTAGAAGATATAAATATATATTAAAACAGAAAGTCTGTGTGTGTGTGTGTGTGTGTGTGTGTGTGTGTGTATAAAAAGTCTAAGAGAAACTAAAAGGTGGGTAGAAGCATAAAGGTTTTATGTGGAAGACTATGTATCAAATTACTGTACAAAGCACTCTAGTAGTGGCAAAATAGATGCTCTTTAAATTTGACTAGACTCAATAAAACTAGTTTATTGTTCAGATCATAGTAGCACAACATGGGAACACTGTTATGTTGTAGTAGGGTTGGTATCTGAAAGCAGATATAGAATTATCCTGTGCAACCTGAGTATTTATGCAATAATGGTGATTAGGCTAATACAAATGTCTCTAGAGTAGAAGTACTGGACAAGTACATAGTCTGTAATTTCTATGTGTCCAGAGTAACAGGAGCATTATCTCTTTAGCAGAGGTGATATTCAGCAGATTCTGACCAGTTCTGGAGAACCGGTAGCAGAAATTTTGAGTAGTTCAGAGAACTGGTAAATACCATCTCTGACTGGCCCCATCCCCATCTATTCTCTGCCTCCCGAGTCCCAGGACCAGGATGAAATAGGGATTTTGCAGTAACCTTCCCCTGGAGTGGGGAGGGAATGGAGATTTTACAGTATCCTTCCCCTGCCATGCCCACCAAGCCATGCCACCCCCACCAAGCCACCCCCACAGAACTAGTAGTAAAAAAATTTAAAACCCACCACTGATGTTGTAAAGTTAAAATGAAAGGAGATCCCCATGTACTTTCTCTTACAGTCCTGGAAAAGCAGGGTATAAATCAAATAAATAAACTCCCTGTTTGATAGATTAGTAATAACAAATGTGTAAATTATTTTTTTCATATAATCTCTTAGAAAAAAGTATAATTAAACTAAATTATTCTGTTCTCTGTCTTTGAAATGAAATTATAGCATACAAAGTTTTTTTTCTTTAATTAATCATTGTGCTAAATTGGTACCTTACCAGTTAAATAGATTGCTCTGTTAATGTTATTGTGTGTTACGTTTTTGTTAAGTTTAAGTTTCATGTTAAGGAAAGATGAAGCATCATAAGAATTATTTTGTGATATTTTATTATGGAGACATTGTGTTAACAATTTTTTTTTGCTCTTGTTATCTATGATTACTACTGAATCCTTCCTTTTCCTAAATATACTTCCCAACAAGCTTGGATGTCTGTCTGTCTGTCTCTTGTTCTTGAAAAAGAAGAACTAAGACAAGTAAATTCTGCAGCTTTTCACAATTTATAGTGCTCTATTATATTTCTTCCCCTGAGACTCAGACTAAGGCAAGATACTGCTTTGTTCTTGTAGGGCTTTGCATAAAAATAAAAGGTCTGATATGTGGGTGGGGAATGATTATTTCTGTTTTACTTACCATCCAATAGGTTAAATGGTTAGGGCAAAAAAAGCTTACAGTGCAGTGCCACCAATTCCTAAGCATCACATAAAGTGAGCAAAGATCCTATCCCCTCTAATATCTTCAATTACCTTATGAGGGAAGGAGTAGTTCTTTCATTTTGCTAAAACAGTCACTATAACAAGATACTAATTAACTAGAAATGCCTTTTTTTCTATTTACAGGCATTTTAGTAAGACTATGGAGGAGCTAGTTCATGATCTAGTCTCTGCACTGGAAGAAAGTTCAGAGCAAGCAAGAGGTGGCTTTGCAGATACGGGTGATCATTCTCGCAGCATCTCATGTCTCCTAAAACGCCAGGCTCGAAAGAGAAGAGGAAGGAAAAGACGTTCGTTTAATTCACATCATCCCTGGGAGACTGGACATTGTTTAAGTGAAGGTTCTGATTCCAGCCTTGAAGAGCCAAACAAGGATTATAGAGAGAACTATGCTGCTAATAAGAAAGACCATAGTGATTCTGATGACCAACTGTTGGTTGCAAAGCGCAGACCAAATTCAAATTTAAATAACCTAAGAGGCAAAAGACCTCTCTGGCATGAACCTGATCTAGCTGTTGACAATTTAGGTAATAGGACTCTGCGTAGACGTCGAAAGGTGAAACGAATGGCAATTGATCTACCTTCTGAAGTAACAAACAAAATTATGTTGCCGCAACAAGGAAACATTAAGGACCAGGAAATGGACAATGACAACAGATCTTACTCCCATCAAGAACTATCAAAGAGTAAAGTTAAAAAAAGAAAGCTAGCAGCAAATAGGCAAGGCCCAGACATTTTGGATGAAGGCGTGGTCATAGAGAATGATGAAATCAATCCTGTGAACAAGGATAAAATGGAGTATGAAGAACAAAAGGGCTCAGATGAAAACATGAGCGACAGGTTGTTTTTCTTTTAATTGTGAAATTTAGTTTATTATAGTGCTGCTCTTATGTTAAAGTATTATGTTTTGCTTTAGGATTCTGTAGTATTCTGCCAAAGTTGAACTATTAAAAATTGTTTAAAGACTTTCTGCCATTTTGCATTAAATCTTTCAGTACAAAAAGTACAACTCCTGTGCAATGCTACCCTATTTGGCCTAATTTAAAAGTAAGTTACAGGGGTCAGTGGTACTTATTATCAAACAAGTATGCAGCGGATTTCAGTAAAATATATTTAGCCGCCTTGGGTTTTTTTCCTATAACTCATTTTGTTTAGTTCCCATTAAAGGAGAAGTAAGGGCAAATAGTTCAAATTTTAATTAAAAGTTTTGAATTTATAAAGTTGACAGAATACAATTGTTTAATTCTTTTAAAAATATTTTATTACCGATGTTTACATTTCTTGTAAACTTACAGTCCTGGATACTTTTATCCATTCCCAATTATGTCATGTTTAACAAAGAATTTAAATATTAGAAAATATTGATATAAAATATATTCTGTTTTTCACCATCACTGGCACAACTGTTCTTGGGAGATGCATAACAAGTGTTTGTCAAACCAGAATTCCACTTGCTCTATGCTGATAGTAAGTTCTAAATTAGCGAGGGTATTTTTATGTATTTGATTCCCCCTTCTGTTTTTGGGATAGCTCAGGTTTATATTTAAATAACCAGCTACATGGCTCTCCCTTTTTATTGATGAATTTCCATCTTTATCCTAGGAAAAACTAAGTTGCAAAGAAGCCTGCTTTCTAAGGCTCTTTGCTGGAATATCAGTAAGCTAATAATTTCAGGATAAGGATGACAAGTGAACATTGTGGCGGCTCTGTCTATATTAATAGTACCCTGAAGAACTAAAGGATATAAGATAGTAAAGGAAGTAAGAGCCGTGGTGGCACAGTGGTTAGAGTGCATTATTGCAGGCTAACTCTACCCACAGCCAGGAGTTTGATCCTGACTGGCTCAAGGTTGACTCAGCCTTCCATTTTTACAATGGAAAAATGAAGACCCAGATTGTGGAGGGCAATATGATGGCATTTATAAGCTCAGAGAGTGCTTGTAAAGCATTACCAAGCAATATATAAGTCTAAGTGCTATTGCTATGTCTATTTAAAATTTTTCCACAATCTATAGCTATTTACCATTTTTTGAAGATGAGAAGCTGGGTAGGATATTAATATATATGTAATTAATACTTTGTCTTTTTTCCAGTATGAATAGTATTCATACAACACTATCTCTATGTTCTTGCTAATGCTTTTTCTTTTAGTATAATGCCTTTTATTTGTTGAGAACTTTCATCCAACGATAGCTGTAGTTATTTACTGAAACATTTGCCTCATCTTCCTTTAGCATGGGAAACAAAGATATTAAAAGATTACAGATTGGAAATAGGGTGCAGTTCACAGGTGTAGTATGTGCTTGGCAAGCCATTTCAATCCCTATTTAAATAGTGGTTGGAAAAAAGATTTCCCTGAAACCTTGAAAACCAATGTAAGCCAATCTCTGCATTAACAGAGGTAAATAGATCAATAGGTTGACTTGTTGTAAACAATTTTCAGTATTTCCTAACTGTTGTATACAATAAAATTGCCAAATAATTGTCTGGAGAAAACTTAAAGAACCATTAGAACAAATCTGAAAGGGCTTCCTTAAAATCTTAATTTAAAATAGAAACTCCATAGGCATTTATAAAGGACATTTCTAATTTGATTTTTTCTCATGGAAAAATTGTTCCTGTTCTGCTTTTGATAAGAGCTCTCCTAGATAAGTGGCAGACACTTGATGCCCTGAAATATTGAAAATAATTTTTAACATATATAAAAACTGAAGTACTGCTTATGGACATTATAAATTAGCACCAACAGAGAAAACCAGCAGTTACTGTGATAGATGCAGTCATGTGACTGCACAATTACACACTTATTAAGCAAATTGGCATTGGAAAGCTTTGATGCTTTTTAAATCCAATCCTTATTATTGCAGACCGTATTGCAATTCAGTTCTGGCTAGATGTGATGATTGGATGATTGCTGAATCCTTTTAGGTATAATCAGATTTCTTTCCTGGTTATAATTGTTACTTGCTTGCCTACAGGCCTAGTTTATACTAATTTCTAATTTACAATTAATGAAACTCTTTGTGAAGAGGTGAATGTTACTAAACACAAGTGAATTTTTAGGATTGTTAGCAATAGCTTCCAAATCTTTACCAGAATTGATGAAACTCACAGCATTTCTTTTGCATTTGGGTAAGTAAAGTAATTTAAGAGTCCAATTGTGTACAATACAGAGTAGAATAGAATTATTTATTGGCCAAGTGTGATTAAACACACAAGAAATTTGTCTCCGGTGCATAAACTTACAGTGTACATACAACAATAGTGATAGAACAGTTATAATTTTAAAAGTTAAAAAGTACACTTTAAAAAACCCCAAATAATCAGAGAAATTAGACCCCAAAATTGCTAAAAATCTATGAGATAACCTAGTTCAAATATATAACTTTAAAAGAAGTTTAAATAACAAAGTTAAGAACTGTTTAAAAAGTTAAAATATAGAATTAGATTGTATTAAAATACTGGATTAATTTGTATTAAATTACTGGTACTGTGGACTAAATTCAAATTGATATCGTATCAACATATTGATACAGTAAAGTTATTTCCTTCAGGATTTATAAATAGGAATTAATTTCAGCTGTACAAAAGTAAAAATTCACTGCAAATGTTAAAAGGTCCCCTTTTGTTGGTCACAATTAAATTCCAAATAAAAAGTATATTTCAAGTTATTGTGGGATTTTACTTTTTATCTTTTAGAAAAATAATTATTTGTGTGAAACAGTAGTTCATTGGCAGTGATATTTTAAAGGACTACTTACTGCAGAAAATTAGAAATGTTTGGACATTGATTGCATTCTGGATCCTGATGTTGTTTTACAATATTAAATGTTCATAATATTAAATCTACATTGTACATAATTTTCTACATTTTTACTTACATATATAAAACATTTGGGTAATCAATATAAAAATACATTGTGAGAAACAGAAATTAGAAAGTAGCAGAAATTGGGTTTTTTTGTTACATTGATTTTTTTTCTTGTTTTTCTCGAGACTTTTTATTTGATTTAAAAGTCATTGTACAAAAGATCTTTTTAAATTAAATAATAGAATTGCAATGAACATTTATGAGGTAGGTCCATAATATTTCCAAATGTTAAGAATAGGTATTCTGATGTGGGATACCTATTTTTCATGCAACCAAAAGCTGAAATAGTTTTGACTCAAATTCCCTTGTTTTTTCCCCTTTTTCTTCCTTTTTTTTAAAGTGAGCAATAATTTTAGGATCAAGCAGAATAGCACAGCATAAGAAAGGAACAGTGAGCCTTTGATGGAAGCAGATAATAAAATGCATCAATTGTATCAGCACCTCATTGCAGTCACATCTGGCTTACTGTCAGGGTCCCATTAGATTCCTGTGGTTTTATGTGCCAAAATAATATGTTCTGTAGTTAATGGAACTGTGATATTTGCAGTTTGATCTTTCTTTTTTTAAAAAAATAATATCCTATTTTCTTTTAGATTTTGTTAAGGCTTAAGTTTCATCTGAGTGCAATCTTGCCTGTTTAAAATTTTATGACTGAGATATCAATTGTACTTCTGATCTTTTCTTTTTCCCTATTATCACAGTGAATCCAGCAGCCTCAGCAGTAGTGATGCTGGTTTGTTTACCAATGATGAGGGAAGACAAGGTACTGAAACATTTTTTAAAAATGTATCCAGTTAAGTGTTTGTATACTTCATAAGCAGATAATCAATATCTTACATTTCGTTTTTTAACTAAAAACATTGTATAGAAAATCCAGTTTGTCAGGGTTTGTATATGTTTTTGCTTTAAACATGGAATTATCTCTAGAATTAATAGAACAATTCATCCTGTTCCTATAAAATCAATATAGAATTATTTCTGATAAAATTTTATATGAAGCCTAAAACAACATCAGTGTAAAATATTTTAGTTGATTTGGTAGTTACTAGACTACTGTACTGTCATAATTTTCTAACTCCTGATATTGTTTATTGTGGTGTTATAAACAAGTGGTTTAAATGTTAGAGTTGCCCTGGTGGTGATCTAATACTAAAATATTATTAGCTGCTGAAATTTAAGTAACAGAATTGGAACTGAAGTCTTGATACAATCATTATGTTTTATTTTTATAATTTTATTAAATATACTTTAGTCCAATTGTTCTCTTCTGTTTCATTACAACTGAGTTTAAAGAGACATACACAGTTTAAATTATTGTTTTATGGTCCCAAAGAATTAATTTCAAAGATATTTATTTAAGACTATATTGCAGTAAATATGATTTTCTGTGCTTAATTGTGATGAATGAACATTCAATATTATTCATTCTCTGGCTGTCATAAGGTGGAGTTACGTGGGGTCTTTGCACACTGTTTAAGATGGTAGTACTCTCTGGTTGATCAAGAGTACTTCTCTACTGGTGAATAACTAATAAAAATTGTGAAGCACAGGCAAAAGAAATATTGACTGCATTTGCATGGCAAAATGTTTAGTACTTACTGTGATGTGTGTGTATTTAGTTACTGAGATTTTAGGATTATTGTTTCTTCACTACCAGGTGAAGTAGTGAAGTACCAGGTGAATTTGTCTAGCTAGTTAGCAACTAGCTAGGTGCCAGGCTGGATGGGGTGCACAGGCTATACCTTTTCTAGGCACAGACGTCCTAATGCCCCCTAGCATCAGTATATATTATTTAATTAGCAAATAGAGCAAAAGCAGTCAGATACAATTTTACTCAATTCTGTCCCACTCCCATTTTGCACATTAAAGCTTTCAAAAAAAAATTCAGGAGAATGTGGCTGGCAAAATTGCAGGCAGAAACTGGAAGTGGCAAAAATTACATCCTTTCTTCTTCTAGGGAGAAAACTGCATTTCTAGCTTTGCGATTATCTGAATCTTCATTGTGTTGGACTTCAAAAATGCCTGAATTGTTGTATCATCTCTTTTATATCAAGGATAACTTTTAAATTTTAAAAGTTTATGTTTATGTTCATTGAGAACAAGTTGAAGAACCTTTTTAAAATAAATAAATAAATAGCAATAGGAAAAACAATAGCATTTAGACTTATATATGCTTTACAGCCCTCTCTAAGCAGTTTACAGAGTCAGCATATTGCCCCAAACAATTTTGTGTCCTCATTCTACTTACCTCGGAAGGATGGAAGGCCGAGTCAACCTTGAGCCTGGTGAGATTTGAACTGCCAAATTGCAGGCAGCCAGCAGTTAACAGAAGTAGCCTGCAGTACTGCATTCTAACCACTGTGCCACCGTGGCTCATTGGCTAAATAAAGCAAATAAATAAATAAAAGCAAATAAAATATAAAAGCAAATCTCTATATAAATCTCAGAAAAGAGATTTTGATCCAGCTACATCTGAGTCATTAAGTGCTTTCTCAGAAGTACTCAGACAGACCATGGGATGAATTCTTTTGAGTGGATGGGTAACTTCAAATGTTCCCATATTGCTGTTGAAAGACAGGAGCTAGAATCTTTATTACATGTCCAGCCCAGGTCTTAATTCCTCATGATGATTCTGAAATCTTTCAGCCAAGCTAAAACAAATCCTTGCTTCAAGTGGCTTCTGTTCCAGGATGGCATTTCTGACATCATCCACCCTTTTTACCAGTTGTAAAAAGCCACATGGAAAATGAAAAATAGCTTTAGGGCACTTTAACAAAGATGCGAATATTTCAGATAATTTTATGAAGGGCATGTTTGAGATTTTCTTTTGAATTTTTACTTTCTATCAACCATTGCCCTGGATGGTCAGTATTTCTGTGAAGCTGTCATCTTTCATTTGAAAATATTTTTTTCAAAATTTGTTTCTTAATTAATCTTAATAAAATTAAGTATTTTTGGTCACACACATTTATGATTGTTTCCATTTATTTACAACACAAATCATAATATTAAGCTAATTATGTATCATTATAATCTGCAAACAACTGATTCCACAGATTTATACTTTAAAAATTCCCTACATTGGATTATAGTTTGTTTTATTAATATTGAAACCACACTAAGTGAAATAGAATTGTTTGGTGTTATCATTAAAATATTAGGTCTTCAAATTATTTCTTAGCTTTTTAAATGACCCACAAATAGAATTTAATTTCCTTTGAATCTCATGCTAGTAAATGAGAAATCCCAATTAGAGTTTTGCTGCCAAAGAAAATACAATATAGCAGAGAAAGAAGAAATAGTTCTTATTATAGATAAAACATTTGGGTGGATAGCAAACTTCACTATATCTTTCTGAAAAACATGTGGAATGTTTCTTATAGGTGACGATGAGCAAAGTGACTGGTTCCATGAAAGTGAACCTGGAGGTGCCTGTGGGATTACTGGGATTATTCCTTGGTGGGAAAAGGAAGATTCAGCAGGACTAGAGAAGGAGATGCCTGACCCCATCTTTGAAAGTATTTTAACAGGCAGCTTCCCACTTATGTCACATTCAGGCAAGAGAGGTCAGTAACTTTTAAAAGACTGTTTTGGAGTTATATTAAATTAAATGCTGTTAATAAAATTTGAAGTCAACTTGCAATCAATTTACCTCTGTTTGATTCCAGACTAAGGCTTACTTTGTTGTATATTGTAAAGGTATTTGGATCCCAACTGGGGTTGGAGTTTCATTGTCAAAAGTTCAGATATTTGTGAAAGAGAAAAGGACATAGGTTGGGCTGATTGTGTCATCCCCTTACAACTCTGTATGCTACCTCCAATACTTTTCTAAACATTATTCAATATTCTAGATCTCATTCCTCCCTTGTCTATACCTATCCCATTGTGTTCTCTGGTAAAAACTACCGTAGCTTTTTTTTTTTTTTTTTTTTGATACATACATAAGTAGTAACTGGAAAACAGCCAGAATTAGTTTTCAGTCCTTAAACAACAGTGTGATATGTTTACATTCTGAAGTAATAATTGAAGTAGTCTTCTAAGAAGATAGCAGTGCTGCTTTCTAAACAGAAAATATGCCAAAGACCTTGTGGAATGCACACCTGATAAAATGAAGTATGGTCCATAGTAAAATTAGTTTTCAATACGCCATGAGATTGCCAATTCATCCTGGTTTCAGGATGGTCTATTACTAAGAAAATGAAGTGTTTCTATTTCAAACCATTGTTTAATTCAAAACTCTTTGTTTTAAAAGAGCATAAAGTTCGAGGCAGTTCTGTTTCAAGTTTGTGACTGAGCTTGAAACATTTCCCAGTGATAGGCTGTTTTACACTTGAAACAGCTATTTTGCAATTGAAGCGAGGCACTTCAAACTTGAAATGGAGTATTTAAAATTTGAAAGAGTTTGAGTGAGAAATCCCTAGTTATTAGCTGAAAGATCTTCATTTATTCCTTTTAAAATTATTAAGAGAAAATGAAGACTTCTCAACAGTACCATCTACAAATACTCTATTTCAGTTTTTTTTCCTTTTATAACTTTTTTGAAAATTGCAATTCAATAAGCAATCTAATGTGCCTTGTCTCATTATTCATCTCTTGGATGTTGATAGGACTACCTTTAGGAGAGTTATTTATAACTGTATAATTATCAAGTTTCCAATGTTGGAATGATTCCCGCACTGTGATAGCATTATTTAATAGTACAAGTAAATTTTATATAACATGTCTATGTTGATCCATGCCTGATAATGCAACATGTTAAAATTGGAGTAAAGGTTTGCCATATTTTATTTTCAGATAGATGTAAATAAGGAAATGTTTATATCTGCCATAGCTGGTATAAGATAACAATATAGTTACATAGCAGAAAATTTAATTGAATGTATTTCATGAAAATAGTATAGAATAGAACAGAACAGAACAGAATAACAAAGTTGGAAGGGACGTTGGAGGTCTTTTAGTCCAACCCCCTGCTCAGGCAGGAAACCCTACACCATTTCAGGCAAACGGTTGTCCAATCTCTTCTTAAAAACTTCCACTGTTGCAGCATTCACAACTTCTGGAGGCAAGTTGTTCCATTGATTAATTGTTCTAACTATCAGGTATTTTCTCCTTAGTTCTAGGTTGCTTCTCCCCTTGATTAGTTTTCAGCCACTGCTTCTTGTCCTGCCCTCAGGTGCTTTGGAGAATAGCTTGATTCCCTATTCTTTGTGACAGCCACTGAGATATTGGAACATTGCAATCACATCACCCCTAGTCCTTGTTTTCATTAAACTAGACATACCCAATTCCAGCAACCGTTCTTTATATGTTTTAGCCTCCAGTACCCTAAACATTTTTGTTGTTCTTCTCTGCAATTTATACTCATAAGCATATAATTTAGGAAAGCATGTATTTTTTTATTATTATTTTTAATCCCATTTATATCCCGCCCTTCTCCGGAGACTCAGGGCGGCTTACAATTAAGCACAAGCCAATGTGC